>LPNX010412057.1:0-41094 GCA_001517045.1 Pseudotsuga menziesii | reverse complement strand
TGTTAAAAGGTTGGATTCTTCGAGTAATGGAAGGCTTATTTCCGTATGAGATTGTTGTAATCCCCAAAGTTAATCAATGAGTCTTACAATTCCTGGGGGTTTCTCATGAATCTTACAAATATAACAATATTAAGCAGATTATGCAGTTTTAGTATTTGGGAAAGCATTATACTTTACTACAAAAAAAGAGGTGCAACAACAGGTAAAGACTTGCATAACTCCTCTCGTAAGTTTTTTTGGAAGGGGTCCTGTAGGGAAAGTAAAGAGTCCAGGTCCCTCCCTTGAACCTTGAAGCGAGGAAATTCTTAGATATTATAACCTTTAGTCTGAAATCATGTACACAACATTTTTGGTCTACCAACCCTTGAATTGCTAGTTCCTGAGTTTTATCTGTAAACATAGCGATATTATTATGAACCTGGGTAGGTCTGACCTATTTTTGGGGCTGCAACTTGTGAAAATCACAGGATATCCAATAATAGATTTGATCCTTATGGCCTATTATAGTGCATCTGCAGGTGTAGCATTCCTCTGTTACTGTAAGGGAATTATGATCTAGCCATTTCATCTCCACCACATCCAAAACAAGGAAAAAAACATGAATAGAAAAAAAGCACAATAGATAATCAAGAAAAACACAGAACAAACCTGAAGGTCTAAACATTGATGCCATTCTGAAGGCAGTGGAGACCCAACGTGAAGCTCAATACCAATATTTGTCAGTTTCAATTCCTGTCCACCGACACCAATCTCATCACCATGTTTAGAATTGCCTGAATTCCATTTCCATTTACTCTTCTTAGATGTGTCTTCAAGCATCTTCTTAGATTCAGACAAATTACTTGTAAATCTAGTCCTCTTAGCCTAAGTATTCAATACAGTAAGTCCGCGTCAGAATTGAACTCCCTGTACAGGTGCTTAAAGGATAAAGAAAGAAAACAATTCTTTAGGAGCCCAATCCTTTTCAACCAACAATCATATATAACTCAGTGACTGCAACTTGGTGAGACCTCTGGCCCAATCAATTATCATGACCTTTGATTCGCCAAAAATAGAAAGCTAGAGAATTTTTTTTTTTTGTGAACCATAAAAGCCCCCATAAGGCTAAAAGTTCATGCAATTGCTTTGTTGGATCTCTAGAGATCGAGGTGCATGGCACTAATATTACTAATAGAAGGTAGACAACTTACAAAAATTACACTTCATTGCCAAATTTGCAATTTTCCATGACACAATTAAAAATGACTAACATAAATGACTAATTCATATTCTTCTAGCTAGTCATTTTTTATGTCGTGACTAAATTAGTCATTTATTTTAGTCATTTTTAAGTCTGTCACTTATTATCTAGTCATATTTGTTAACTGGTGACTAAATTAGTCGTTAATTTTAGTCGTTTATAGTTGATTCAATCAAAATTGCTCATATTTAGTAGTAAATCACTTGGAAAACCTGTGGTGACTAGAATTTTTAGTCACCTAGTAGCTAATTCCTCAGTTTGTAATAGTGTTACCATTGAATTTTGTTTTCTCTATAGTTTGATACCTATGGTTCTTATGGAGAAAGTTCCTGTACTCATCAAACACCTCCTTTCGTAAACTTCTTAACGCTGAGATTTTATTCTAGGACCATAGAATGGACATGGAAATTTTCCCTTTGTTTGAATACTTGCAAAATATATGTATTAATGTTTTAGCATAAAAATATTATTGATTTAAATAAAAAATGCACAATATTTACCTTAAAAACATATAATTTTAAAGTGCAACAGAAAGTCACATACCAAACAAATGTGTTAACCTGAGAGCATCATGAATTACCCCTACAAGTATTCCATGGAACTGAAATTGTTTCTACCCAATTAGTCTAGAGATGTCATACATAGTGATGCCATCCCATAACTTCAATAGCTTATCGATAAGAGGATCAATATATACATTCATATCTTTAAGTTGGTACTTAGTTTATTCAACATACAATGCTATTTAGTTATGTGTACCAATATATAAAAAGGTGTTCTCATGGAACAATGGAATAAAGAAATGAAATAATATAATTACTTTCAAAAAAATACCTGGAATAATCATTTCCAACATTGTGTGCTCTTTCTTTATCGACATCCAAGGAGGAAGTATATTTTTATGAGGAAAACATGCCACATTGAGTAAGTAGAACAAATCTCTCCAAATGCATTGAAACCATCTCCTGCCAAATGAAATTCTAACATTGTGAGGTTCTTTAAAAATTGGCCATTTTCCTTCGATGTTGTTCAAGGCAAAACCATCTGTAGTGACTTGAATAACACCATCTTCACCTTTGTTCTTTGTAAAGTAATCCATAAATTGTGCTATACTTTAGCACTTGAATAGTCATTGGAAACGTGGAATTATGGGAATATAACAAAGAACTTTGCAAGGTGCCATTTTTTTACTTGATCAGTTCGATATCTACTAATTTCACATTGTGGGCATTTGTTTTTCGATGCATATTTTTCATAATATATAATATCTTGATACTCCATTCCAATTTCTTTCATAATCAAGAATACCCCTCGACATGTGCGTGGTAAATTATTTGAGGGTGGTAATATAAATTCAACCGACAATCTGCAACATTGACAAAAAAATGAAATGTAAACAATATAAATCATAAATATTGCATATCCCTAATGTTGGGTGCTAAAAATGACCCTTTTTGCTTTCTATTTTCATGGACCTTTTTCCATATTTTCCTTTACTATTACAACCAAAATGGTATTTTCTCTAAGTAAAAAGATGAGTACGAGCAGGGATAATTCATCTTTATTTTTTAAAATTAATGCTTAAATTTATTTGTGTTTATGGGTTTTGTTTCCTGAATAAGCTAACCTATGATGGATAATGAAGACGATTAAAGGATACAAGAAATTTGGATAAAATAGCCTATTGATACATGAATATTAAGGTGTATCATCATGTTGATACACAAGGATTTGGGTGTCTCAACTTGTCAATACACATGGGAAAGGAAATATATGGGCACACAGGTCCACTTCTTTTGGGATCTAGATCAGGAACGTTGTAGGACAAGTCAACATATTCATATATGTGGCTCATTGATATTTATAAGGCATTGGATTATTTTGATATGCTAAAATAGAAATGCTTATGAAATAGTCTTTGTTGCTATTGTAATAATATGACATAACTGTTTCTATTTTGGATATTGATTTGACGGCTTGAGGATCTTCAGTCCTCATGGATGTTTGAATTTGAAGGATCTCAATTTTTCATCCTTAGTATTTAAAGAGAATTGGGTCATCCATGAAGGATTTACTAAAGAAATAACAATTGTAATAGAGGTGGAGAAGTTTTGTACCTGACTTATTTTGTCAATGAAAGTGGCAGAATTTCATGATCTATATTGTGTATTAGTTCCTTCTAATTTGTGAAGGAAACTTTGTTAGAAGGAAAGGGACCAATTTCTCTCAAAGTTACCTAATTAGGTATTTATTTAGTTCTTGTTATTATTTTGGTTTGGGATTGCAATTAGATTCAGAGCTGCCTATACAATGTGTTTGCTGAGTCATTATTTACATCTCTTTATTAGTTGTTGCAATAGTGTGTTTTGAGTTGTTATTTACATTTCATGTCGAGTTATTGAAACATATGGTTATTAGGAATATAATTTCTTAATAGATGACTGTGTAATGTGTGAATTTATTTCTAGCAGCATGTCATTGAATTTGATAATGATTGATGTTACACCTACGTTCTATCACATGGTTTGATTAATGTTTATCTTCCTTTATTGCTGAGACTAGTAGTGATGTGTGATTTTATTGAATCAAAATATTGTTTCATAGTGTTTTAATTGTAGAACAAATTTACTTACAATAGTAGACTGGATTTAACTTCTTGCAAAGGTAAAACTAGCTAATTATTCTCTGAATTGTTTTGATTTGAAGGGTTGTGAATTTTTTTATTTTGAAGATTGACTTATTGATAAACTAGGAAAATAGAATGTTGTTGTTGATTTTCTTTTTCTACTGACGAATAATACTGATAACTCACCGGTTGAGGATTCTTTTCCCAATGAATATATCTTTGAAGTTTTAGTTTACTCACCTTGGTACACAGATATCGATAATTACCTTGTTGTAGGAAAGAGATCATTGCACTTATCAAAAAGGGATAGAAGGATTGTACAATAGAGTGCGAGATACAACTAGATAGAAGGATACCTATTTTACACGGGACCAGACTTGGAAATTAGACAATGTGTAAGAGAAAATGAAATCCATAACATCCTAAAGTCCTTTCATGATGAAACCTGTGGAGGGAACTTATTGGGATGAAAGACTTCCAGAATCTTTATGGGCATATCGAACCACATGGAGAATTACTACAAGATTCTCCCTTTATGAGATGGTATATGGAAACATTCATGTATTTCCTATTTAGTTTGAAATTAAGACCTTAAGAACTTCCATGGAAGAAAATATGGATTTCACAGAGTCCCATAAATACCAATTGAATTAGTTAAATGAATTGGAGGAGAAATGTTTAGCCACTGTGCATCATAATTTGATTATTAAGCAACAACATTCTAGGTGACATGATCATTTGATTAAAATAAATTTGTTTCAAGAAGGAGATTGGGATCTATTATACAACTCACGTTTCAAGAAGGAATTTAAAGGAAAATTCCGCACGAGATGGTTGGGGCCGACAAGGTGGACACAATGTTTGATAATGGAGCTGTTTAATTGACCACAATAGATGAACAATAGAAACCATTATTTTCTAATGGTCATTGGATGTGAAACTATCACAAGCCACTTTCAAAGGATGCATTCACCTCTCATGTTTCTTTTGATCTGAGTTGTCAATTGGTAAAAGAACATGAGTTTTCTCATGTTCCTGCAACTCAATCTCTGATGCATTTCCATGAAAATTGTACATAAATAAATTTGTTTTGTTTTAATTGTATTTCTGGTTTAATTTTTAGGTTTATTAGACTATCTCATGATCTTTGTTAGTTTAATTTGATGGTTTGTCTACATGACTTGTATGTAGGGATTTAAATACAAGGGACCAACAAAACAATCAAACCAGGACTCTCGATTGCAGGAAATCAATATAGTCCTCTCAAGTCGTTGAACATCCCTCTACAAGGAGTAGTGAAGGAAATCTTAGATTTTTGTCAAATCCATTTGGTTTGGACGTTGTTGAAATTCTACTTTATGCTGAAACTCTGCCAAATTCTTTGCCAAAACTCCACGAATTTCGTTGCTTTATGCTGAAACTCTGCCACATTCTTTGTCGAAACTCCACCAATTTATCCTCTTTTTGCTGAAACGCTGCCACGTTCTTTGCCAAAACTCCACCAATTTATCCACATTCTGGTGATACTTTGCCACATTCTTTACCAAAACTCAGCCAATTAGTCCATTTTTGCTGAAAATACGCCACATTATTTGCCAAAACTTTGTCAATTTCTTTGCATTCTACTGAACTCCACCATATTATTTTCTGAAACTCTGCCAATTTCTTCTCTTTCTGCTGAAACATTGCCACATTATTTGTCAAAAATATGTCAAATTCTTTGCTAAAAATCCACTAGCTTCTCTGCTTCTGCTAGTTTTCAGTACCATTTCTGTTATATTTCCAAAAAAGGATGTCAAAGATATGCCAATTTCTCCACTCTCTAATACATTTGTTTTTTATGTGGATGTGTTCATTCCTCTCATTATTCCAAGGGCCCACAAGATCCATGAAGCCATGTGATGAAGAATTCCTCTATACTAAGAAATTTGACAAGGCAAGCATGCCACTTCAATTTGTTGATTCGTCCTGGTAATTGTAAAAGGTATGAATCCTAACCATAGATATGGATAAGAAGGAATTGACAAATAATCATGATTATACCGTCCTTGCTCATCCCCATCAGTAATTTTTTGAACCAATATTTTTAGGTAAGGGAGGGGGACGTTGTTATTGCACTTTCCCGTCTTATAAACCACCACCTCTTTATCCAATCCATGCAATAACATTTGTCATGAGATTATTTTTCTTTATACTACCTTTATGCCGCCTACACTCAATGACTTTCCCACTATACATTGTTGTTTTGCATGTTACAACTCTGGTATCTGAATTCAGAAATTTTTCAGGTTTCCTATGTAACTGATATTCCTGAAGAAGGATAGCATGGGAGGTTTCATAGTCCTCCATGAGCCAGAGACGATGGATGCATTACACTGAAACGTGGAATTTTTTATAATTTTTGAGGAATTTAGTTGGACAACATATGATGGAAGATCATTCGGAAGTTGGGGGATTGAGATTTGAAGTTTCTGAGCTATTCATAGTAGTAGTAACAGGGATTAGTAGAAGTAACAGGGATTCCTTTAATAGGAAGGAGTTGGTTTAGCTAGAAGATTCCTTTGTTGAGTGTAAAACAAGAGTTTTTAGCGGTAGTAGATAATGTTCGATCAAGAGGAGGGAGGACTACATTGGACTATTTGCCCTGCCCTTGGGACCATGTTGAAGTATTCCTAAAACAATATACCACCTGTGAAGGTAAGTACCAAGTTGTTTACACATATGATTTTTTTTTATTATCTCATCTGCATCATGGTACTTTAGTGAATATGCCTTATTATCTTTTGAGGTCTCCACAAAATATGACACATTATGTGAGAAGGTATCAATACCCTTAGGTTTCCATCACCAACCACTACCTCATTAAATTAATAGTATTAAGGGAGATGGAACAAAGGCATCAATCATGGGTGAAATTCGTTAGGAGGATAAACCCTTTAGACATGTAAGAAGGATACAATGAGACCCAAGAGGAGAATGAGTATATTTTGTCAAGCAGAGAAAGGGGTAGGGAATCTAGAGAAATAGAAATTAACCAAGATTCCAATGAGGTGGAAGATATGAGTGTAAATGGTTCCCAGTGTAGAAACCCTTGGGAGCCAATTGGAATCCCATTTCAATAGACAGATAGTCCAAGGATAATTATCAGGCCCTCTTATGAAATTATTGAAGAATATATTAGAATAAACCCCTCCGAATAAACCAAGTCTCATGACAATGAGATTTTATCTCCCAAGAATGAGGAATTAGGAACAAGGCTGAAAATCCTCATGAAATAAATCAGGAAGGATTTACAGGGGAAAATAATGAAGAAAGGTTTATGGAGGGGATTGAAAATTCATAGAATATGACTTAGGAGTCTAAAACCTATGATAAATATGAAGAAATTGGGATATTGTGAAAATAATCATTAGGAAAGGATGATTATCCCCTTTTAGATGAGGTTGACATACTTATAGAGGGGTTTATTTCTCCTAGGCCATGACAAAATAAGATAATATTGAGTACTCAAGAATAGTTGCCTCATCCACTAAACAAAATGAGGAATATGGATATCGTCGCACTAGAGGAACCACAAATACATAATACATATATTGAAGTCCCGATCTTAAGACATCGGTCATCCCCTGTCACAAAAGAACTAGTGGGTGCATATGGACAACGAGGGGTTTCTATTGAAACACAAGAACCAAGAAGCAACTCAACCCCAATACGAAGGTCTGTTGATCCACAAGAACCTGTTGTAGAAGATGCTCCAGTTCAATTAGAGACTTTACTTTTAGAAAATGACTAGCTAAAACATGAGGTACATGTGCTCAGGGGAGAATTTCAAGGTTTAAAAGGTACGATGAGAACTGAAGTGGATCATAGACTAAAAAAGATATGCATTTTTCAATTTTTTCTTTATAATAATACATTTTTATAGACAAAGTAAGACTTTTTTATTGAAATAATTCTAAGAAATTCCAGAAAATAAAGACATTTAGAACCATTTTCAATGGATTTTAATAGAATTTTTGTATAAAAATGATACTATTTCATACTATATTCCAAAATGTTATGATTCACATAAATTCAAGAAAATACATACCACATATTTTTAAACAACATACTAAAAACAACATATATAGAAATTTAATTTATAAAATAAAGTCTAAAAGTAAAAAAAGTACTAATATATCTTCTCAAAAAGTTGTCAAATTTAACATTTTCTTCAAGACATTAAACTAATCAACCATATCATCCAGGCCAAATTCTTCATCGAAATTGGAATTTTCTGGAGCTTGGATTTCCTCAGGGACATCAATGTCCTCTTCCATTGGGTTTTCTATGTCTGCAATATGCCCAAAGTGCTCCTTTCCAAACATCCCTCCTAATGGTAGTTGAGGCTCTTTGGACATCTTTGCCACAAGTATTTCACTAAACTCTGATTTCTTCAAACCAACTTCTTGGAATTGATCTAGAAGAAATTGAATAGCATTAATTATTTACTAGATAATTGCATTATAGTGGATCATTATCAATGGATATGCAATTTCTTCCATTCTTTAATGAGGATGTTATTATTGTACCTAATAACCAAAAAAAAATAGTTGAGACAAATAGCATAAAGAAGCATACTTTAAAAAAAATTAATGAATAAAAAAAACAATAAAACTTGAAATATGGTTCCATATGTAATATCTGAAATTTTACTTGAACCCGAGAACAAATCTAAGACCCAATCTCCTTCTCTTGAAAATGTACTATGAGATAATTAATAAACGCTTGTGGATTTTGATATATGTTTACAATCACTCCTTTCAAATTCCTTTCTTTATATGTCAATTTTTTAACCACGACATTATAAGTCAACATCTGACTATATTTTCCTTCATTCTTTTCATTGATTAAGAGAGATTCATAAGTCTCATCTTTTGTCCAAGTTGCAAGATGTATGTTTTCAATATCATTCAAAAATGGATCACTACTATGTTGGATTGTGTGACAAATTCAAACCAAAAAGTGAGTAATTCAAACCACAGGAGAATCTAGGAGCATTAGTGAGGTTCACAAATCAAATCTGGGTGCAAGATTCAACAAAAATCATCAAATTACAGATAAATTATGCACAATGATAGCTGTAAACAAGATAATTTTGGACTGTATAGCTACGAAATTGTTATTAATATGTTTATAAATACATCATAAGAGTTTTAAATTCCTTTGGAAGCCAATTGTGAGCAAATAACCCAAAATTTCCAAATTGGCATCAAACCCCCCTAGGTGGGCCAATCAATTTCTCCAAATGGCCATGAATTTCTGAAGTGGTATGGATGATGTGTTGTGGGTCAATTATTACACCTTGGAAAGTGTTGTTGTGGAAAAGTGGGTGGTTTAGAGTCTCAATGGAACATTAATTGCACCAAATCAAGCCAAATTTGGGCAAAATCCCACTCTAGCACTCCAAGTCAACTTTCCTGTCCACCTTCAATGAATGGGAGTGCACCATAAATGATGGATGTGCATATGTGACTGTTTGAATAATATGAGTACCCATGTGGGTCATGGAACCTCAAATTGACATGGAATATGTCCACCTAAGCACCCCTAGTCCACCTCATAGTGTATTAAAGCTTAAAAAGCAATAAAATTGACTAATTAGTGTAACTAAGGTAATAATGATGGATTACTATTTTGACACCCTCCCTTAATATAAAAAATAAGTATGCTCACAAAATTATGAAGGCCTTGGCAACAATGGCTCAAGTCACCTCAAGTACATAATTTAGAAATTACAATTTTTATTTGTCCATGTGAACCGAGGAAAGAAGGAATGGGAAAAAGCTTCCCTCAAGAATGGACATGGGGCTGGAAATGCAGTAATATAACATAAAATTACCATCCCTCACTCACCCCAAGCAAATATCTCAGGTAAGTGAAGGTCTTCTCAGTGAAATCCTTGGTAAAAATGTCAGCAGTTTGCTCGGTGGATGGGAAATACTGCAGTGAGATCACCCTGTCATGCACTAAGCCCTGAATGTAATGCATGTGTATCTATATGTGCTTTGTCCCCTACCTCTATACTATATTAGTATATATCTTTATGGTACTCTGATTATCCACCCAAATGTTTGTTGGAGAATCAATTGTGACACCAAACTCCTGGAGAATTCCCTGCAACCAAACTCACTGTGTTGCAGCATTGATTACTGCCCTGTATTCGGCCTCTATTGATGAAAGTGAGATGGTGTGATGTTTCTTAATTGAACAGAAAATGAGACCTTCATAAAACATGAAGAAAAAACCTGATGTTGACTTTCTGTTAGTTGGATCACCGGCCCAATCTGAATCAGAAAATCCAGCTAGTTGAAGTGAGGAACTAGCTGTGCACTGCACCCTGAATTTATTAGTTCCATGGACATACTGAAGAATTATCATTGCAGCTCTACAATGGATCTCATGTGGTTGGTGAATATGTATTTCTACATCACTCACAGCATAAGAAACATTAGGTCTTGTATGAGTGAGGTAGAGAAAGCTTCCCACTAGTTTCCTGTAGAGTGTAATATCCACCATTGGGGAATTGACAAATTCATGCATTTTAATACCAGAAAGAAAGGGAGACTTGGATGCATTAAATTCATCCATATTAAACTTATTTATCAGGTCTAATGCATACTTTGGCTGACTCAGAATTATGCCCTTACCATTTTTCTAAATTTCCAAGCTCTAAAATTGCCTTAGCAATCCTAGGTCTGTCATAGCAAATTCACTGTGCAAAGAGCTCTTAATTTGGCCAATTAAATTGGTGCAGCAACCTGTAATAAGAATATAATAAACACAAAGAACAATGAACTCAAAATTAACATCATTTTTCTGCAAATACACATTAGGGTCTGATTTTCATCTTGTGAAGCCAATTGAAATCAATAAAGCATCCATTTTTGCATACCAAGCCCTGGGGGCTTTCTTGAGTCCATACAATGATTTTTTCAGCCTACATACCAATGAAGGATCCTCTTGGAAACCTTCAGGCTTCTGCATATATATATCCTCCTATAAATCACCATGCAAGAATGCACTCTTTACATCCATGTGGTGAAATTCCCAACACTTACTAGCTGCCAGTGCAAGAACTAGTCTACTTGAGTCCATCTTTACAACCGGTGCAAAGGTCTATGTGTAATAAAATACATGGACTTGATAATATCCCTTAGCCACTAATATATCCTTATGTTTTATATCAGAACCATCATCAGCAATTTTGTCTTGGAACACCCATTTGCGTTGAACAACTTTCCTCTTGGGAGGAAGGGGAACCAATTCCCATGTATTGTTCTCTTAGAGGGACTGAAGCTCATCTTCCATTGCTGATTTCAATATTGGGTCTATACAAGATTGCTGATATGTATAAGGATCATAACTTATCATAATGTAACAGTTCTCAGCAAGAGCACTATCACTTGCAAAAGAAGCCTTACTAGTTTGTGATCTAGTTTTCCTAGGCTCTTGGGGATTGCCTGACAATTCCCCAGCTACTTGCACAATTTTTTCAGCCCATTTGGGCCTAGATGGTGAGTCATATACAACAATATCATCTTCAGAAAAATTTATATCATAATTATTATAAAAAACAGAGCATGTGTCATCACTTACATCTTCGAATGGTTGAGGAGAGGAGCAATCCCCCGGTGCAAGTTTGAAATCAAGAATTGGCTCTTCTTTGAATTTGACACTTCTTTCAACAAAATTTTTGCAAGTAGATGTGTCAAAGAGCTTGTACCATTTGGTGTCCTCACCATATCCAACCATGATACACTCATTTATTTGATGTTGCAAGGCTTTCCTCTTCACTGAAGGGATTCTTGCCGATGCTTTTGTCTTGAATATCCTGGAATTTGAGACATCTGGTTTTTCACCAAACCATGCCTCGTAAGGTGTCATTCCTTTCACTGATTTGTGGAAGGATCTGTTTTGAATGTGAGAATAAAAACTTATGGCTTCAGCCCATAGCTTGGGATTAAGTTCCCTCACTTCTATCATGCAAGTTGCCATCTCTTTGAGAGATCTATTTTTCCTCTCTGCCACACCATTTTGTTGTGGTGTGTAGGGAGTTGAGTGTTTCATTTGGATGCCACACTCCTCACAACGTTGCTGTAGATTCTTGTTCACCTATTCCTTTCCATTATCAGTCCTAAGGAATTTGATCTTCTTCCCACTTTGATTTTCTACTAGTGCTTTCCAAACCTTGAGTTGCTCAAACACCTCAGGTTTCAATTTCAGAAAATTCACCCAGAAAAATCGAGAGTAGTCATCAATGAATGTAAGCACATACCTAGATCCACCATATGAGGGAGTGGGTAGTGGACCAATCAAGTCATAATGTACCAACCCAAGTGGTTGTGTTTCTCTCCTTGCCTTCCCCTTCTCGTAGCTTTTCTCAGGATGCTTCCCAATCACACATCGAATACATGCTCCAGTAGATGGCTGAATTTGTGGAAGACCTTCTACCATTTATTCTCTATGCAATGTTTGGAGATATCTATAATTCATGTGGCCAAACCTATCATGCCATACTTTGGAAACCTCATTGGCATGTGGGTGAAGTGATTGATCACTGAAATTAGGGAGGAAATTAGAGAATTTGTACATTCTCTCATGATGATCATCATACCCAATTGCAATAACTTGGTCTATTGAGATTTCAGAAATCTATATTGAGTTAGGAGTGAGGATCACTCTCTTTGGCTCTCCTATATGGGTCATTTGGTACACTGACAACAATTTTTTTGTAAGGTTTGGTACATATAGTACATCACTGAAGAACCCATGGTCTAAATCAATTCTCCCAATCCATCTGGTCTGCAGTTCAGAATCATCTCCCATTCGAATTGCTGGGCCAGCATTCGCACTCATGGAGGAGAAAATTTCTCTCCTAGATACCATATGCCTGGAAGCACCTAAATCAATAATAAAGGATGAATAGTTAGAATTACTTGCTACCAAAGCATGAAATTTCTCCTTGCCTTCACTTGAGCTAGAGTTGCCATCCTTCTTCCTTGTGTTGTTACGGACTGGAATGTTGTTCTTCTCCAGCAGTCATGCCATGGTGTCTATGGTTTTTTTCATCCATGATCTCTCTCGATCCCATACCTTGTGGAGTATGTGCATTTGGCCTTCTCTTTTCCCTTCTTCTCTTTTCGTCTGGGTGGATTCAGAGCTCCCTCATTGGATTTGAGTTTTTCTGATTTCTTTTTGTCTAGCAACATCAATTTCTTAGACTTGGGATTTCCCTTTGTCGAATTCAAAACCCCCACTGTTATTTCTTGATATTTGGTCTTGATGGAACCCATTTGAAACAATTTGTCCTACTCTTGAGTGAGTGACTCCATGAAGTTTTCCAAGCTTGGAATTTTCCAGTTTCAAAGGGTGAGTTTTCTGGAGTGGAATGTGCTCACAAAAACTAAGAACTCTAGCCCCAACTTCGAAAGTATAGACAAGATCAGTTAATATTCCTTCTTCTTAATCCCACATTGTTTTAACTGCAATGCATGTTATTTGAACTTGTTGAGGAAGTCCTGGATTGTATCATAGTGTGCTGGGCTCAAGCTTATCATCTCATTCTCAAGATGGTGACCACGTAGCTCATCAATTTTTCCAAATAGAGACTCAAGCTTCTCCCAAACCTCCTTTGGTGATGTCAAACTTTCAAGGTGGAATAAAAAATCTCTTGAGATTCTTAGACACATCAATCCACATGCTTCATCCAATTTTTTTAAATACTTGGCTTTCTCTATAGCAAAATTTGGTTGCACTTTAGTGCCCATGGTAACCTTGAAAAGCCCCTAGGCTCTCAATTGAATCACCATCTATGCCTTCCAATCAAAAAAATTGAAGGGTGTTAGCATGATGTGGGTAGCCTCCATTATTTCTTACGCTGATGGTGGTGAAATTGCTTACTGGTTTAGACACATCAATTCGATTTTATCTGGAATTCACTAACAAAGCAGCTCAAATCCACTAAGAATTTGGTCTGCAACTCAAAAATATCCAACCAACTCTGATACCATGCGAGAAATTCAAACCATCAAGTGAGTAATTTGAACCATAGGAGAATGTAGGAGTGTTAGTGAGGTTCATAAATCAAATTTGGGTGCAAGATTCAACAAAAAACATCAAATTATAGATAAATTACACACAATGATAGCTGGAAACAAGATAATTTTGGACTATATAACCATGAAATTGTTATTAATAGGTTTATAAATACATCGTAAGAGTTTTGAATGGCTTTGGAAGCCAATTGTGAGAAAATAACCCAAAATTGCCAAATTGGCATCAAACCCCTCTAGGTGGGTCAATCACGTCCCAAATATCTCCAAATGGCCACAAATTGCTGAAGTGGCATGGATTATGTGTTGTGGTTCAATGATTACACCTTAGAAATCATGGTCATGGAGAACTGGGTGGTTTAGAGTTTCAATGCAACATAAATTGCACCAAATCAAGCCAAATTTGGGCAAAATCCCACTCTAGCGCTCCAAGTCAACTTGCCTGTCCACATTCAATGAATGGGAGTGCACCATAAATGATGGATGTGCATATGTGGCTGGTTGACTAAGCTGGAGTACCCATGTGGGTCATGGAACCTCAAATTGACATGGCATATGTCCACCTAAGCACCCCTAGTCCACCTCATATTGTATTAAATCTTAAAAAGCAATAAAATTGACTAATTAGTGTAACTAAGGTACTAATGATTTATTACTGTTCTAACAAATTGTCCCACAATACTAAAAAGTGGGGGGTGAATCAGTATTGTCTTTTTCTTCCAAAATACAAAACACACAATGAGTCAAACAGGTTAAGACACAAATTTTATCGTGGAAACTTCAAAGAGAAAACCATCAATTCAAACTCATTAATAATATGAATTTACAAAATTTCCTTTTCTGCTTGCTACAAAAAGATGCACTAACACCCTGTATTTCTGTTTGCTTCGATAGATAAGTATGGTACAACACAAAGGGTTTCTGTCTTCTCCAACAGACAAGGATTCTTCAACACCCATAGTTTCTTCCTTCTCTAACAGACAAGGATGCTACGACACCATTTCCAAACTTAAATCCTACCCTAGTGCCACCCTGCCACCATGGACTTATTTTTATTAGTCTACCACCTTGCCACCCTAAGTACTTTCAAGAATTGTTATTGATGTTGATCTGTTAAGCTTCGTAGTTGGCTTTGATTAGAACTTGGTTTTCTTAGATCTTTGATTTATATTTTCTTTAACATAAAAAATCCTTCCCTACCTTAGGTATCTTTCATTGAAAGAGAAATGTGAATTTTCATGTAGCTAGGATTTGCATTCTTTTTACATTTCCTGTTTACACATCATGCATCCATTTAACCGCTCATGATAAAATTAACGCTAGCTTAGGTTTAAAATCATTTAGTAACTGTGTAAGTTAGTGACGTGTTTCGGTGTTGTTAAGCGTGGAAGTTGTCGTTTATTTCTTGCACTGCATCCTGGGGTCTAAGTGGTTCCTCCACCTACCATCGGTATATCAAACATCCTTTCACATACCCTTGAGGTGTATCCAAAGGTACTTCACGTACTTGATTGTATATCATAGGGTCTCTTTCGAATGCTTGTGCATCAGACAACACCGCTATGGAGTTGAGCTCCTCCATACCTAGTGTATATTGGGAGACCCTCTTAGGATTCCTGTGACCAATTGAGTTAATCTTTTGGCCATATTGGCATCACATGCTTGACAATCCTGTGATAGTACTGACTCTTGATCCACTCCTATTCGCACAGTTTCCTTGTGGCTTTTAGACTTGAGTAGTGTTTGTTTTGTGTGGTTCTTCAGATATTATTAGAGAGTTCAGATATGAGAGTCTTTCCCCATACCACTATTCAAGAGAACCCTTTTTAGGGTATGTCTTTTGTCTCTCCCCCTTGTGGAGAATTTGGTCCTCCCTTCATGGCCAGTTTGAGCCTTCCCGGATTGACTATAGGATTGCCTGTATGGTTATTCTCCAATCCTGTCATACCAAATGCACCCTTTGTGTCAGATCTTGGTCCTTTACCGCATGAGTATCAAACTCATGTTAACCCTTCTCCTTCTTCGTCAAAAGTTTAATCAACCTCCCTTTCTTCCTCTTCACTTGTTGAAAACTATGATGTTAGTAAACGGGCGGGTAAGAAGAAGATTAAAAGGAAGGCTAAGAAGAAGAAATCTAAGCAGAAGCTAATAGTTCCAACCTCTGATCTTCATGTTGGAATCCCACCAGCCTCTAATCATCATGCTGGGAGTATTGATGTACCTGTTTCTGGCTCATGTAAAGCTAAGTTCTCTTGTAGACTTTGCAAGGGTGATCACCTTCTCAAGGACTGTCCCAGTCTTTCCCTTGTGTTAGAAGTGTGGTCTAAACATCTTGTGTTGTTAGTCTTTGATCATCATGATAATGATTCCTCGTCAACAAGTGAATCTTTGGTTAAGAGTTGAAAAGGAAAGGTCAGATATCCTTGTTTGTTATGTAAGGATATGCAACACACTTACCTTTATCCTTGCATGGATGAAGCTTCAAATTTGTTGGAAGATATTACCATTCCTCAACAGGAACTTCCAACTAATTATTTTAAGTTCTCCTTTGAAATCCCATTGGTTGATCAAGTGGTCAATCCAATTCCATCCTCGGTTGATCCCACTATTACCTTGAAGGGTGAAGTTGAAGCGATTGTTCCAAGTCCATCCTTGATTGATCCCACTCTTCCTTTGGAGAGTGAGATTAAAGTGGTCGAGTCGATGTCATCTCCACCCGATCCCACTCTTGCTTTAGAGAGTGTTGAGACTGAAGTAGTCCCTTCGACAGAGTCTTCTTCATCTACCTCTCTTACAGTTGAGAGTGAAAACCATCATGCCAAAGTTTTCATAGTTAGTTCCTATTGTTCTATTCAAGAGGAAGTTTTGTCTCTTTCGACAAAACCCTCTCCAAGTAGTGAGGTTATTTCCTTTGACTAGAGTAACCTAACAGAATCTCATCTTCATTCAAGTGTTCCTTTCCAGATATTTGTGAGAGTTACTGCTAAGAGTATACTCTGCACTATTGTTGACGAAGGGGCTTCTGTTAGTATTCTATCCTCTACTGCTTGGAAATCCACAGGTTCTCCTCTGCTTGTGCCAGCTACCGATCAGATATTGGATTTTAATCAAAGACCTAATGTGCCTTTAGGGATCCTTCCTCATTTTCCTATTACGTTGTGTTTCCCACTTATTTTGACTAGGTGGCAACCTCATGTACATTGAAGATGTACATTCTGTGTAGTTTGTACCATGGAAAAATTCTAGGGATTTTTCACTTAGTAGGGCAATTATGCCCCTTTTGCACACGAAATGTCGACTACCCTACATGGGACAATTAATGTAACTTTATATGTCAGCATGGGTCATTTATCTAAGGATGTCACCATGGACTTTATTATCATGGAATTCCTCTTCACCGAGTGTTTTTCCCCCTTCCAGTTAATTTTGTTAATTAACAATTTTAATCGGTTGGGTTTTTCACTCACAAATCCTCCAAAGTAGTGAATTGGCATTCTGATAATCAAACCCATGAGGTGTTTAAGGTTTCAATTTGTTTTCCATGACCATGCTAGCCATATCTTGTAGTCTTGTGTAATTTTGTTAGAATTTTAATTTTAATTTTTAATTTTTTCCTAATTAATTAACTTTACCATTTGGTGGTTAATTAATTAAGTTTTGATGTAATAATGTAATCTCTTGAACCTTGGGATTTTGTAATACGGGATATGCATGAAAATGAAAATTATATGACACCCCCTAAGCCATTGGATCAAGCCCCATGTCATTCTGACAAGGGGTTAGGAAGTTAGACCAATTTTGGTTAGGACAAGGTATTTTTTCCTAAGAAATTAATTTAATTTCCTATGGTGAAAAAGTTAAATTATTTTATTTTGAAGGAAAAAATCAAATAAGGCCATGGTAATTAAGTTTGGGGGTTGGCATAGCATAGTCAAAATTTCATTTAAATAAAATCCCCCCATGGTCAAAATAAATTTTTGAAGATTTCTTAAGTGGGGCGCCCCTTTTGTCTTAATAAAAGATAAAAAATAAAAGATTTAAATAAAATATTAAAAAGATAAAAGATAAAAGATAAGAATAAAAAATCAAAATTTGAGTCAAAGGAGGCCCCAAATAAAAAATAAAGTATTTAAATAAAAAATTAAAAAGATAAAAAATCAAAAATCAAAATTTGAGTCAAAGGAGGCCCCAAATAAAAAAATAAAAAAATGAAAAGATAAAAATGAAATATAAAATAAAAGATTAAAATAAAAGATTAAATAAAATATAAAAAATAAAGATTAAAAAATAACAAAAAATAAAATTTGAGTCAAAGGGGGCCCCACTTAAGTCATGGAAATCCTAGATCTAAGGGTTAAGCTTCATTGTGACATGGATCTATATTTTGTACCATTGATTTGAAGAGGCACCCTTGCTTATGATTGGTGGATGGCTTGCAAAGTCAATAAACCTAGATCTAAGGGTGGAGGAGAGTTAGAGTTTAGATCTATGTTTTGGACCCTTATTTGGGAGTGGGTTTGTGATCTTCT
Organism: Pseudotsuga menziesii; assembly: GCA_001517045.1. Classification (NCBI taxonomy): domain Eukaryota; kingdom Viridiplantae; phylum Streptophyta; class Pinopsida; order Pinales; family Pinaceae; genus Pseudotsuga; species Pseudotsuga menziesii. Next base: position 22,605 of record LPNX010412057.1, on the reverse strand, counting down.
CAACTATAAAAGAGAGGCCCCTCCTCTCATTTTAGGATCATTCATTGGAGCATGGTTATGTTGCCAAAATACTCTCTCTTCTCCCTCTCTTCTCTTTTCTTCTCTCTCAAGTTTTCTTTGGCTATTGTAATGTTGTTGCCATATTGGGGTTCATAATGCATCAATCTTTGGAGGATACATTTTTTGGTGCACCCATTTTGTGGCTTGAAGAGTGAGGTAACTGTTTATGGTTGGTTATTGTTGCATTATTTATCATAGAAGCTTTCCACAAAGGTTTTTGTGGAGAGACTTGTAGGTAGAAGTTTTTCTATTTGCACTTGTGATTAACATTGTAAGATTTATGGTGTTTTCATCTCTATGTGTGAGTTTTGCAGCTTTAGCTAAACTCTTTGCAGGGATCCAAAATTGGAAAAGTTCTCCCTTCAAGGCCCTAATCTCTAATCTTGTTTTCTGTTTTTGGAACTAGTATTTTTGTTATTGTTTAGTAGCAAATCTAGTTTTCTTTAATAGATCCATGTTATATTTTTATTATATATTTCAGATCTGATTTCTTACTGTGTTTGTTACTGTAAAATTTCTTTATTTTTATACTAACATTTTCTAAATTCCTTTTGAGTTTCCTATCATTTTCCAGCAAGCTTTGCTTGCTGGTTTTTAGCAAGTGTTACAGTTTACAAGGGGAGGTTATGCCCAAATCACATCAAAAACACCTCAACTTGCAACCAGTTTCAAAAGGGTTCAACCTCTTATCTTCTTACTCTATTTTCTAGCTATTTGTAAGCCTCGGGAGAGTCTCCTCGTGGTTATTCTCTAAAATCTTTCAAAGTAATTTGTAATCATATTGTAATTAGGTCGGAAGTAGATCTAGGAAGTAGATAAGTAGTTGTGCTTTCATTTTTAAGTAGTTCTAATATTTTTCCATTTTTTTTTACCTGCCTTCTCCTTTAGGGAGATTGATGTGTGGTTAATATAATTTGTTTATATTAGTTTACTTTCAAGCATTTCTTTTCCAAACAAATCATTTAGTTAGATCTTTACTTTCTATCACTGAGTTTACTATTTTGAAGGAATGTGCAACCTAAACTGTCCTTGTATCCTCTACCCTCCGTTATCTCCCTTTAGGGAACTCGAATCAAGGGTATGAAAAATAGAGGGGTTTGGGGGCTTTAGGAAACTTTAATTAGCTCACTTTAATTTTGGCAATATTTTACTTTCCTGCGAAGCAATTCAATTTCTTAATTGTTTAGAGATCAAGTACCAGCACCTCCCATAAGGGATAACGCTCAGGTCGACTCTATTAACTTATTAATTCTGTAATTCATTTTGCTTACTCTAAAAACAAATCTGCAATTTACTTAAAATATACAACCTAATGTGTCCGTGTATCCTCTGCCCCCCTATTATCTCCCTTTAGGGAACTCAGGTAAGGGTATGGAAAGCGGAGAGGCTTAGGGGATCTAGTTTAACACGCATCCATCTTGCTATTTTTCCAGTTGATTAAAAATAGTGACCTCAGAAGTTAGTTGGAGTAGAAGACCATGCGGGTCTCTAGGCATTCTATGTCCTCCTTGTTGAGCAACGGGGCATTGGGGTTTGATATGGGAGCTACATGTGGACTTGTTTCCACTATTTTCAGTGCACCAACATACCCTATTTGACTTGAGAAATACTAGATTGGGGTAGTCACACCACCGGATCTAAAACTTAATCAAAGACTTCAACTTTAATAAAATTTGATAAAACGAACTAAGAGACATTGCAAAATGTCTTACCCACATTTCAGTTTTTGTATTTGCTTCAAAGTCCTTTCTTTTCAAGGATTTCATTTTACAAGTACATCTTGCAAGCATCTCAATTTCATTTCAGTACCTTGCACTTTCAAGTATAATATCTTTAAAGTACTATGGCACGCTTGAGTAAAACATTGTTTAATCTTGTAACTTGAAAGCAATCTGTCATTTGATATTTTACATAATAACTTGTTCATCTGGTGTATATCTTGTTTCCTTTCAGGTATCATTGTATATTCATTTAACCATTCTTTAACACTTGTTCATACTGTGTAATTCATTTACATTGTTCATATTGTTAATATTGTAGATCTTTCTTAGCTTAGACAACTGTGGATAATCATTCTTAATTCTTTTGTAAGTTTGTAACTTGTAATATTTTGACTCCATTTAATCTAGGCACTGATCTTGTAACCTTGTAACCTTAATCAAATAAAATTCCTTTAACTAAATTGTTAATAAACCTTCTTGTAGGGACTACCCCCCTTGGCTCTGCTGGGATTTGGCCTAAACGGAGGAGTTGGTAGACTACGGTGACAGTGGTCCCCAACTCTAACTTTTCCCAAGGACACACAAAGTGGGTTGGAGACTTCCCTGTGTCATAAAGTGTGTATTAGGTGGAAACACATTGGAAGGTAAAACTACCTATATTGATGTTATGGTAGTCCAAGGTCCCTTAGATTTTAATCTGCTCCTTGGGCATGATTATTTTTATGCCATGAAAGTTGTAGGGTCCACACTCTTTCGAGTGATGTATTTTCCCCATGATGGGAAGATTGTGACTGTTGATCAACTTTCCTTTGTTAAACCCAATCATTGCATCACTCCTAGTCATCATACTTCCCTAAATGTCCCACATGTTCTTGTGGTTCCTTCCCCTTCTAGTTAGCTTCTTCCCATCATAGGTAAACTGGGGAGAATGGCTCCAACCTCTGGAAATGATACTAGAGTTTAGTCGCTATATTCTTATGTAAGGGGGAAACCCACCAACCTCTGGACATCATGTTGGCTTAGAACTAGCTGTGAGCATAGTTCCCTTTCTATGTCAAGCTCGTTAAACAATGAAACAGAGACTGTGAGCATAGTTCCCATTCTATGTCAAGCTTGTTAAAAAATGAAATAGATGTCTGTGAGTATAGTTCCTTTTCTCTATGTCAAGCTCATTAAAAAATGAAACATATGTTTGTGAGCATAGTGCCTTTTCTCAATGTAAAGCTCGTTAAAAAATGAAAAAGATTTCTGTGATCATATTTCCTTTTCTCTGTGTCAAGCTTGTTAAAAAATGAAACAGATGTCTATGAGCATAGTTCCATTTCTATGTCAAGCTCGTTAAAAAATGAAACATACTCTCGTAAGCATATTTTATTTTCTGTGTCAAGCTCATTAAAAATGAAACCTAAGCTGTGAGCATAGTTCCCATTCTATGTCAAGCTCGTTAAAAAATGAAACATATGTCCTCAAGCATAGTTACTTTCTGTTTCAAGCTTGTGTAAAAATGAAACAGGTTCCCACATGCATAGTTATTCTCTGTTTCAAGCTTGTGTAAAAATGAAACAGGTCACCTTGAGTAGTGTTTATTCTTGGTTTCAAGCTCGCTAAAAAATAAAAATGACTTTGAGCAGAGTACCTTTTTCATGTCAAGCTCGTTAAAAAATGAAACGGATTCTTCCATTGTGTCAAGACTGAATATTCAAAACATTCATTTCATCTGCTTGCAAAGAAGATGAAACAAAGCTTGGGGGGCATGAACCCTACCTCTTTATGTTGGATTTAGCTACTTGACATTTATACTGGGGGAAAGTACCAACCGCTAGAAATCATGTTGGGAAATCACCTGTCAGTGGGAGCCATTTTGAGCATACTTTATTTTAGTTTCGAGCTCATTAAACCATGAAAAGATCCTTTGAGTATAGTTCTTATTCTATGTCAAGCTCATTAAAAAATGAAGTAGATACCCTAAGCATTCTTTCAACTAATATTCGAGCTCATTAAAAACAGTAAGATGGTGTTGAGCTTACTTTTCATTTTTCGTGCTCTGGTTAAAACATGAAAACTAGTTTGAGCTTACTTTATCACTTTTTTGTGCTCTCGATTCAAACATGAAAAATGTTCTGAGTTCCTTTTATACCTTTTCCGTGCTCGTTAAAAACTTAATGAAGAGGTATCGAGTATACTTTTACTATTTTTTAGACTCATTAAAATTGGATTATGAAAAAGAACTCGTTACAGAGTTATATTTAATCTCTTTTCAGTCTCCTTAAAACAAAAAAAGATTTCCAAGCAAACTTGTTATGTTCGCGCTTGTAAAAGTATCAGAATGGTCAACTAGTCGGTGGTAGGTTATCTCTTTTTCATACCGACTAGGTCTATTTATGAAAAAGGACCTTTTGGATTCTTCTTAGTCATTTCAGACTCTAAACATGAAATGACAAATGAGTTTGCTTTCATACGACTCATAAAATCAAACGATGAAGGACCCTTTCTGGGAATGAACCCCTCCTTTCTTAGGTTCATAAAACATATGAGAATGGACTCATCGCTTGATGAGCTACAACAAGTGTTCTTACCCTCTTTGAAATCATAAAAAAAAAAGAGGCACTCATCCTTTGTGATGGGGAAATTAAGGAAAGAGTTCGTATTTTGTTAAGGCAATACATAGTTACTCTTGAACATGGCACTCGTTTGCATATGCATTTCAGCACTTGGGTAATACATTTGTCTTTGAGTCGTGCTAATTCCTAGAGTCTTCTTACTCCTTTGAGTTGTCCAATAATACTGTCACTGTTAGTTGCATTAAGGGATTGGTATAATTCTCGTGTCAATACTACCAAGTCATGCCATGCCCATGTTCAAAATAAGTTTGGTCATTTGTTGATTTTCTACAATCAGTTTACCTTCTATGATGTTGGTCATCCCTAATTCAGTCTCGTACATCACTCTGTTTTTCGGTTTACTCCAAAACATCTTTGATCGTGTTTCATGTCGATGATGGGGGATTCATCATGGCCCTCCTTTGACGGGTCTATTCCTGTCGAGTTCAACTCCTTATCCAGGAATTAGTCTTGGAAACCAAGTCAAGTACCTTGGGCCTACATGCCTTAATGGCAGGTTACCTCGCTTTCAACATGAGTTTACATCATGGACTCTTGATTGAAATATCTCATGGAGTGTTCAACTCCAAGTCCTTTATTCACATTCGATGGTATGTACTGAGATAACTTGGGAATCATTGACATCAATGGTTATTTCCCTCGCAATTTTTAACAGTTTACATTAATGACTGGTAATCAAGTGGTTTCTACCATGTTTGACATCAAGACATTGTAATCACATGGTTAAATTAGTATCACTGTGGGTTCGGCTTGAAGACCCTGGGTTGTCAGATTTCTCACCTAGGTTGCGATGGAGTTTATTTTGATTCATATTACATGGATCCACTTTGAATTGGTCGTGGCTGTGTTTTCATCTCATCATGGATCTACGCTTGTGTCTAGTAGCCATGATTGTGTTCAGTCGATCTCTACTATCATGGATCTGCATTGTATTGGTCGACAACCATGTTATGAGTCATATGAGATTTGAGTCAGTGGTACTACAGTAGCTTCCAGCTAACATCCTTGCCTTCAATTTCTTCATTTTACAAAGAATTCACCTATCACATTCCTCTAACTTCATGCTTTGGGGGGGATTCTGTTACACCGAAATCTCATGATGTTGAGCCATGTGTTAACCCTATGCCTAATCCCTAAAGCTCCCTCTGCTAAAGTTGATTGAGATTGAGTTTTTTCCTACTTTTTTTCCCTCTTTAGGAAGGCAGATGCTTTTCCCCTTCATGGTAGGTGCACTGATGGGACATTTTCGCTTCATGTTAGGTGCATTGATAGTGATTTTTCCCTTCATGCTAGGTGCATTATTTCCGGTGCTTTGTCTCCCACTACTAGGTGCACCGACGGTGCTCTTTCCCTTCATGGAAGGTGCACAAGTGGCGTTTTGAGGGAAAAAAATGGAGCTTCGAGACCCTTCTCGAAGGTGGATGAGGTGGAGGTCTATCCCTATCATTCAGGTGAGGTGGCATTTGGTTCCTAACCTATGCGGAATATCCATTAGAATTCTCCTCCTAATCCTCAACCTACTAAACCCTCTCTCCATTGTGAAGGGAGGAAGGACTATGGTACTATTATGCTGGCGGAATTTCTAGGTGAACCCTATCATTCTTTCTGAGGATGTTAACTTGCTTTGGAAGCTTGTCTTGGATTGCTGGATGGAATATTGCAACTTTAAGGCTAGGTTGTGATGCTCTCTCCTATGTAATTCTATGTATCTCCTTGATTACATTAATACAAATCTCTTTCCATAAATGTTATTGCGTTGATAATGTTTAGAGATTTATTTCTTAACTATTATCTTAGATCAATTCATGTTTGGATACGCATGTGCTGTTTGCTTGTTTCAACTTTCTTTAGAGGGTTTTGCAGCTGAAGATCTAAATATTTAGGAGCTTGGATCAACAAAGAGAGAAGGGGATTTGCATATTTCAGGTAAGCGATCTATCTATTTCTTTACATTTCTATTTGATCTGGGAAAGTAGATTTTATTGTGTCTTTGATTTGTTCTAGATCCACTTGGACTAGGGAGATCTAGATTGAGTCATCTTGAGTATATTTATTTGATAACACCCCCAATTTCTGATCTAAGACATTTGATCTTCATATGTGTCTCATTTTCAACCATTTCCTTGAATACTTTGAAGTTCTCAAAGGATTCTAATTTTTCTTTAAGAAATTTCACCCAAGTCATCCTTGTGTAATCATAAATGAGAAACATGAAATAATATCCCCCCTATAGGATTTTAGTTCTTGTTGGTCCACAGAGATCTGTCACTATTTCCAGAGGAGGTTAGGTCATACGTTCTTTTGTTTTAAAATTGGCTCTAGTTTGCTTCCCATGTTGACAATGTCTACAAACTAAGTTTAGGGGTTTTACAATTTTAGGCAAGTCTCTTACAACTTCATTCTTACTTATTTGGACAAGATTGTCAAAATTTAAATGTCCCATCCTCCTGTGCCATAACGAACTTTAATCAACCATACTTAAGTAAAATTGATTTTTATTTTCTAGGATGTATACATTGTTTGAATTTCTTATAGAAATTCCAAAAACTCTTCTTGAGTCCTTTTTACCGATCTCACATTTCTCTGAGTCAAAATTACAAATGTGCCATTGATCACATGTTTTACTTACACTAAGGAGATTAGGCTAGAGATTTTCTACTAGTAATACATTTTCTGCATTGATCTTGTTATTGGAAACATATGTTCGTTTGCCAATTATCTTGGAAGACAAATTGTCTCCAAAAGTGACTTTACCCTTATTATCTTTTAGTGCTATGAATTTGTTTGGGTCACTGGTCATATGTTTTGAACACCCTCTGTCCAAGTGCCATAGGTTTTGGTTTTTTGTTGCACATTGAGCAATCATGTAGCTTTCCTTTTCTTCCTTTTCCATCCAATACTTGTTGTGTTTTGTGTCTTGAGACTTAATTGCAACAATCTTCCTTGTAGGAGTCATCAATTTACAATCTCTTGCCATATGTCCATGGTTATTGTTAGCACTATATTTGAAATTGTGGATTGTTTAATTAAAGGGTATGGAAGTGATCATATTTGAAAATTTTGTGGAAGTGCCCTTTAGATTAATGGGTTACCATGATCTTTCATCATGGGTTGTTGGATGAAGAAAGGGATTTGATCTACAGTTGTGGATCGTTCTGGTGTTTGAAATATGGGGGAGAAATTGAAATGTTCTCATTAGCGGAATGTAGGTAAAAGGTGTCAAATATCAATGACTCAGATTAAAGAGGTTGTAAATCAATGGTGGAAAGAAATTCCGTAGATCGGAGATGCAAGGAAAAACTAAGTTTTCGGATTTTCGGAGTTGGTTAACTGGTGGAAATATCGGATGGACAAGATGTGAATAGAGATATATCTATGGTCAGAAACAATTCTGGAGATTGAACTAGTGCGCAGAAATTCAAGTTTGAAATCTGTGAAAAGTGGTAGGGGCCACATTGATCAATGGTTGCGATAGTGGTCAAGTTTTGATTGATAGATAAGGTGCATTCCAAAAATGGAATTTGCTTGATTTATCAGGTTTGAAATGATTAGTGGAATGTTAAATCTTTTCCCAGTTGGACTGTTTTGATGAAGGAATATTAGAGATCAATGGTTGATATTGATTCCACCGAATCAAGTTGTGCAGGATGATAATGTTGAGTCTCGGTTCTGAGATATTGTGCATGAACGACTTAGATTTCAAAGAAAAAAAAATATACGGTATAAATTACAGGATACACACACTGGTTATGAAACATAAAAAATTATAAGAAGCACCTATGTGGAGTTCAATGGTTTGTTTTTTCTGACCATTGGAATTGACGATAACCTTTACTATGCACAAAGTGCCAACGTGGACGAGTAAGAACAATGTGCTAATTAACAAGGTAGGCATCCTGAAACTTTTCGAGTACTTCTAAAAATGGATGAAATAGAAATGTTAGAAGTGGCAAATAGTGAAGAGTTAGGGGTTTTCTATCAAAAGGTTGAGAAAAGTTTCGAAGACAAAAATGCGGAAGTTTCTGATACCATTTTACTGAATGAAACAATTGAGACGGCTAAAAATAAATTGAAAATTCTTAAGGACAAGGGCAGTGACACCCATGGTGTTTTCAGGTCTTTCTTTTATTTTTTCTCTATTGAGCAAACCCCCAATTGCCCTGAATTTGTCGAGTGGTGTGCGAATAATTATTCCATAGCTAAATAAGTTGTCATGGATAAACCTAAGTATATGATCCTTTTCCCTATTCATGCCTATGTTATCCATAAAACCCTATCTGTCCCAGGTGATTTTGTTCATTTATCCCATGAGTACAAAGAAGAAAACATCATAAATTTCTTCCAAGCATTTGCAGTCGAGATTAAGGAATCCTTTTTGAAGTCATGTTCAAATCGTGATAGTGAGGTTATAAGTTTATCTTACCCTATTGAGATGGTTTTGTTTTATGAAGAAACCCAGTCATGTATAACTTTATCCAGTCAATTTTTGGGGTTAGACACTAATGGTTATGTTACAAAGTCACTGTTGAGTCTGTTGTTTATCTTAAGTACTTGCCCAATTGAGTCTGAACTTCCAGGTTAGTCTTTCCAGTCTTGTTGCCTTAAGTTTGATGAGTTCCTAGTTGAGAACATTCATTCTCAATTAGTCAACTTCCACAGTACCAGAGTTTTCAGATTCCAGTCCTTTTTGTTGATGATGTTCTTATCTCATAATGAAGATAACCTATAGTTTCCTGAGTTGGCAATCCCTGATGAAATGACCCAGGATTATTGCAAGTTCATGAATTGTTTGATGGCAGAAGTATATTGCATTTTCTTTCAGGAAAGATTGCCCAGGGTATTTCCAGAGATGAAGGAAACATTGCAACTTTCCCTTAGTAAAATGATAGGATACTGGCTCATTTCAGAGTCTAAAATAATTATAAGGTTATATGGATTTGTGCACCAGCCTTATATTCTTCCAACCTTTCTGACAACTAGAATATTTTCTTTGGAATTTTTTAGACAAAGGCTTACAGTTGAGGAAGAACACATCTTAAGCTTCAGGAAGAGTCTATATATTAAATTTCCATCGGCGGAAGGGACATATGTTGTCAAAAGTAGAGCCTTTCTACCAATATTTGATAATCTACTCAAAAGCATGGGGTTTTCTTTGGGAGATGCTATCAAATATGATCCACACCAGGTAATCTATAAAAGAAGATAGGAAAACAACAATAAGCCTTTTAAACATACTGAAGTAGATGGACTCAGAGAGACAACTAATTGGGAAGATTATCCTAACAAAACCCCAGATAATATCAGTATGGAACAAGACTCTGTCTCATCCATACCTAGAAATAATTCACCTCCAATGGATGTTTCTAACATAGTTGCAGTTTCTGGTAATATTTCATCATTAATAAGTTTTTCATGAAATTCAAAGAAGAGAGAACATTCATGTTTCATGGACACTGAAGAAGCAAACACTGCTAGTACACCGGAGAAGCAACAAATTGGACAAGAGGGACAAACAGTACAGGTGAAGAAGAGCAGTGTGAAAGGTAAACATAAGCAAGAAAAATCCAAAGTAACTATTCTTGAGCTTCAGGAACATGTATTTGATGGAGTAACCCAAAATAAGTATACATCAAAATGTTAATGTATTTGTAACTTCTTAATGTATTCACTTGTATATCTTATATTGTACCCCGATGTTCCTATTGAGAAAATCATTTGTATTTCATTACACCCCAATGTTCCTATTGGGAGAGTCATTAATATAATAATGTCATGTAAAGTCATTGAGGTTATTGTTGTAATTGGGGACAATAGTCCCCACAATTGAGTTAAGGTTAACCCTCCTTGTTGATCGGAGGGAAAAGTCCCCACAGTTGTGGGGCACTAGGGCTATTAGACTCTCCTACAGATGTTGGCACTGGCAAGTAATTGTCAAGTCAGAAATTAGTATAAATAGAGAGTGATCCTCTCTATTTGTCACACACACTCACTCAATTGAGGCACATGAGTGAGAGAGGAAGTACTCACACAAGTGAGAGAGAGAACAGTTGTTGGAGATCATATTTTCTATCTTTTGGTTTTATTGTTGCCATTAGTGGTCATTCTATATCTGAGGAAGCTGCAGGTTTTTCTCATTTATGGTTTCCTTGAGGAAAATCTTTGTGTCTCTTGTCTCTTGTGATAATTTCTCTACATGTTATTCTCTCAGATAAGATCCTTAGATCATATTGTCTAAATGATAAAAATATAACATGGTATCAAAGCAAACCTGAGAAGAAGACACTCTGCAGATGTAAAAGCTAGGGATTCTTTCTTTTTGGGTCTCTCTCCACAATCCATCAGTAAAAGGATGTTAGGCCAACTCTCCATTGAAGGGCGCATCTTTTTGTTGAATCAAAATTTGATTTCGGGCATTTTCAGTTTTTGTTGTGGGAAATTAGGGATTTTCACATAAGATGAATTTTTGAGTGAGATCGGCATAGGATTTCTCTAAAATAATCCAAGACTAAGGTTGATATTTTTGGTTGGGTAAAACTCTGGGAAAGTCAAAACCTAATTTGACCTCGGGCGTGAAAAACCCTAAAATACAAAAACAGGTAGTTTTGGTACATTCGCTATATCTCAGGATTGAAGAAGGATAAGGGGCCTAAATTTTCATAGGATGAAGATAAAATCCTGATGTACCCTTTGTAAACATTTCAACATCACATTCACTATATTCTGGGAGATATGATTCCTCCAAATCAGGGTTCCAGCATCTTCCAGGATTAATCCCTAAACATAACACCTAGGGAGAATTGCTATATCTCGGGATAAAACTATCCAAATGAAATTTATAAAGATGTTATAGATAGGACATGGAATTTAATTTCCATGGTAAAATTTTCAGATCCTCATGATGAAACAGGGACACATGGCCATTCGTACAAGTTCTCTACGCTGAACAGTCCTGAAATAAGTCACCTTGGGAAAACTCTCATAAGTCCTAATTGGTGAATCCAATTCTGGTAAAACCTATGGTATTGGAAAGAGTACAGAGGAGGTTACCTTAGTGTGAAAGTTCATACATAGAGGATTACTAATTTAGTATATACCACAAAAATAGTGTCAGGCATTTCTGGAGAAGAAATTGGTAATCTAGGGATTCCTGTTCCGGGAGCTTCTCTCAACTGTTTTCAGAAAAGGAGTACATTGGACAGCTCACCTTGAAGAGGTCTATCTTTCTATACAATCAGATATGAAATATTCCATGTTTTTAAAATTAGGATTTCTCTGACAAACCCTAGATCAGCCGCTCCGGACCCAAGATGGACACCTTAAATCGATAAGATCTAATCTTTTACTATTTACATTTGAGGTTCTCATTTCAAAATGAGTAATCACACCAGATTGATGACAAGCTTGGTGAAACTGACAACTTCCAAGCATGGAATTATTGGATCTCAATCGTTCTTGAAGAAAAAGAAATTGGACACCTACATAAGTGGAAAGTTTCCAGTTCCAAAGGGAGATGAGGCTAAAAGCCTTACACAAGAAGAACTTGGTCAAGGCCAAGAAGATCATTACTGATTCAATCAAGGATCACCTTATACCACAAGTGTCTTCCCTAAAGAAACCTAAAGAGATGTTTGAGTCCTTGACCAAGCTATTTGAAGGGAAGAACATAAATCAAGAGATAACTTTAAGAAACTAGTTACAAAATGTGAAGATCCAGAATGTGGAGACCATACAGTCATACTTTACAAGGGTCTCTCAAATAAAAAAACAACTTGAAAGAGTGGATGAAGAAGTAGAGAATACATATGTTTTGATAATCACCTTGAATGGCCTCCCAAGATCATGGGATTCATTCATTCAAGGAATGTGTTCTAGAAGGAAGTGATTAATTTCAGTAGACTCTAGGAAGAGCACACACAAGATGAAGCCCTACCCATAATAACAGAAGAGAAGATGGGAGCAACTGAAGATCAAGCGCTCATGATTCAAAGAAGATCCCTTAATCAATGAGGAATATGAAGAACTAAATTCTTGAAGAGACTCTTATCCATATTGAGAATTTAGATAAGAAATGATGCTGTTATAGATGAAGAAGATGATGAAGATGAAAGAAGGAGTCTATCCACAAAAGAAATAATGATAAGTTTTCAATTGTCATTTCATGATATTGTTTTGTTATGCATTTTTTTTATATTCAGTTGATGTGTTATGCATGATAGAATGTTTGCATTGATGACAATATACTACTAATATGGATGTGATGGGTAAGTAGCTCATGGTGCTATACAACTCTCCATTGCTACTTATCTAGAACAAAACCTCTTTGTTGACATATTGGATTAGTGCACAATCTCAATGATGTCTTGGTAGAGATGGAAGGAATCTAGAAAAGTTTCCGTGAGATATGGATGAATGTTGTATTGGATAAAATAGTTCCATGATTATATCTTTATGCATCAGAATTTTCCATTGTGAATATGCTTTATGAAATGTTTCTAACTATACAAATGCAATTGACTTGTAGGAAAGATCGCATAAAATTGCCTACAAGAAAAGAAGGATGAGACTTGTTCCGAAGAACAACTGATGATAGTTCAAGAAAGAATCCAAGATGAATAATAATATGACGGTACTTTCAAAGAAATAAAGAGGCCTCAGAGACACTCTCATTATGTGACACTATTGAGTGACATCATTGATGTAGAGCTTTCCAGTTATGAAGAAGTAGCCAAGATGAAAGGGAAGGAGAATACGAGTTCAAGAAGAATGATGTCTATTATGCAGTATCAAGACCTGAAGGGAAGTCCGAAATGTCTTCTATATGGATCTACATGATCCAACATGCAATATATGGCAACATTGTGGGATACAAGGCAATATTCGTATCACGAGGTTTCTCACAGAAAGAAGGCATAGAATATGAAGAGAAATTTGCAGCCACTGGAAGTGAAGACACATGACAGGAAGATTCATGTGTACAAATTAAAGAAGGAATTGTAAGAGCTCAAAAGGAACCCATGGGATAACACATACATGAGGAGCTTGAATATCACCTAGAGTGATGAAGATATTAACCTTTCCTACAAGGTTGAAGATGAAAACCTATAGAGGATGACAAGCTCATAGATAGGTGGGAGAATAAATTTTGAAAAGGTTCAATATAGAGGATCTTGGTATCTAGTGACCCTAGATGGATACATAGAATATTAGTAGCAGAGGAAGCTACTTGTCACTCCGGTACAGAATACATAGAGTATGAAAAGAAGAGGGAGAAAGATGCTCAAATTTATAGGGAGTGACTGCAGAAGATCCTGGGGTTCGACATGGTACGATAGGATGGACATATTACTGATGGCTCTAGGATTTACTAAGAGTAAAGTGGATTCCAAACTTTACTTCATAGTTGAAGGTGGAAGACCAGTGATGCTCATGTTATATGTCGATGACTTGTTCGCGAAAGGAATTCTACGAGCTCAGAAGGCACCCATGGGATAACACATACATGAGGAGCTTGAATATCTCCTAGAGTGATGAAGATCTTAATATTTTCTACAAGGTTGAAGATGAAAACCTATAGAGGATGACAAGCTCACATATGGGTGGGAGAAGAACTTTTGAAAAGGTTCAAGATAGAGGATCTTGGTATCTAGTGACCCTAGATGGATACATAGAATATTAGTAGTAGAGGAAGCTACTTGTCACTCCGGTTCATAATACATAGAGTATGAAAGGCAGAGGGAGAATGATGCTCCACTTTAGAGGGAGTGACTGCAGAAGATCCTGAGGTTTGACATGGTACGATGAGATGGATAGATTACTGATGGCTCTAGGATTTATTGAGAGTAAAGCAGATTCTAAACTTTACTTCAATGTTGAAGGCAGAAGACCAGTGATGCTCCTGTTATATGTCGATGACGTGTTCCTGACAGAAAAGTGGAACTCATTAAAGTTGCAAGAAGGATACTTGCTGCTAAGTTTGAAATGAAGGACTTGGATATGATGCACTACTTTATAGGCATGGAGGTGTGGAAGAATACAGATGGAATATCCATTAGAGGAAATTTCAACTCAAAATGGGCCTTTTAACTTTTATTCAAATTCCATGTCATCATGTGTTAGCCAATGAAATTGATTTAAATTTGAAATACCGTATAGGTCTTAAACACTTTTTTAATATAAATTTGGGGATAGGTATCATTAAAAAAACTACTTTTTTTGTTTTTATTTTTGACATATCTCCCCATGTTTTTACTCAAATTTCGATCGGGAGAGCTCGTTGGATGCGGAATTAAATTCCACATCCAACGAGTATGCACTCGGCATACTTTTGATGGACCCCTCTACCCCAAAAACAAGAAATACCTGAAAAAATGAAATGATGATGTCATCATTTTGTTTTTTCAGGTATTTCTTGTTTTTGGGGTAGCGGGGTCCCTCAAAAGTATGCCGAGTGGGTACTCGTTGGATGCAAAATTTAATTCCGCATCCAGCGAGCTCTCCCAATTGAAATTTGAGTAAAAACATGGGGAGATATGTCAACAATACAAACAAAAAAGTAGTTTTTTTCTTTTCTTCCTCCAAAATTAATAAATATTATTTTATTATTTTAACTATTATTTTAGTTCATTTTAGGAGGCCCATTTTGAGTTGAAATTTCCTCTAATGAGTTGTTATGACAATTTTGAATGAGAAGTTGTAAGAGGTTATAGAAATATATAGGATTAGTGTGTAGATATATTGTTATAGGAAGACAAAATTTTCAGGATGTGTGCACAGCCATGAAGTGCTAATTTGTTGTGACTCATGAATAAAAATAATGCTTCTCTGGTATTTCCCATCTTGGGTTTCCATGTAATCTTCGGTGTTCTATTTGTGTGTTTGATGTATATGGTGCTATGTTATTTTATTTAATTATGAATTATAATGGTTAAATTGTGATGATATACTAATACCTTATAAATGATTAAGTCTATCACATGGTTAATTAATGCATGTGGGGTTTTTATTTATTTGTATCATGTCGAATATGTGGAAAATTGACTGATTCGTTGAGGCTCTCGTATGTTGATTGTAGTGGATTTGAGTCAATCCCCTTCATTGTTGTAGAAAATTGGTTCCTATAGTTCCCATAGGTACCTTGGGTGAGACTTCAATTTCTCATAGGTGATGCCAAAAGGGTCAGTATATTTGGGTTTGTTGGTGAGTAGTTAAGTGAACCTTGGTCAAAGTACAATTGTGCCAATAGGGATACCATGCAAGGGAGAAAATCGATGAATGAACTTTGACATGTGGACCATGAGATAGGGAATAGTCACATCATACCCTACAATCATGGAGTTTAATGGAAATTCTTAGGAGGTATGATTGCATGTCCACTCTCGCATTTAAACATTAAGTTGTGATGTTGAGGGAAGGATTTGGTGTAGCTAGGATCGAGTCTGCATCGCAATTGGAATTATAGGGGTTGCCATTTGGTTGGTGATACGATAAAGGGTTTGTAGGATGATTATGAATCCCAAAAATTTAAGAGAGGGGGGTTCCTTCTTGTTATAGTTGATTTTACCACACTTAGTACATCATGTTTTTATGGCCTTCCTTGTCCATATGCAAAATCTTTGGACCCCCTTTCCCCAATATAAACTTTGATGCTCCAAAAAATCCCTTAATAAATCTTGTTTATTGGTATATGTGTGTCAACAACTTACAGACTGCGTGTACACACAACTTTATCCACTATGACCCACATACATCGGGAAATGTGCCCAAAAATAAAATATTTGGAGATTTCCTCAACAAGTAATGAATAACTTGACTATTGGCCTTCAATATGCCTAGAATCGCTTTGACTCAACCCTTCATTTCCTATTTAAGGGATATATAATGATCTACTTGGATGCATTAGAGGACGAGAACTGGTGAGAGCAAATAAACTATAGTGGGTTTGTGCCCCATTCTTGCATACTTGAGTCTGAATCCCTTTGTTCTTTGAGAAGGCATTGATGCTATTCCAAAGCTTTCCATTGTATTGTGATCTTGCCATTGATATGGAGGATTTAAGTGGTGGAGGCCTAGGTGGAGGACTCGGTTTCTCGATTTCAATGAGGTGCTGACAAAGTTTGTCACTTTTATCTCTATTTATAATTAATAGAAATATCCGTTTATCTTCCATTGTATTTGTGTAACTATAAATATTCTTATCCATGGATGTAGTTGCTTTGATTATACATATTGGATTTATATATGCTAGAGTAGGTTCAACACTTAATATCTATCATGCTTGTATGTTTCATTGTTGTTGAGAATGAAATGTAGGTGCAAGTGTGGTTGATAGCTCAACAAGGATCTACTACAAACGTCCGGAATAAGGTACACTTCTCATCCCTTAGTGTTAGACTAGTTTTTTTCTTTAGCATATTTAAAGTGGATTGATTTCTGGTTTCATACTGTTTGTTGTGGTCCACCCCAAACCATATGAATTTTTCTCCGTAATAGAATTGGCGAATCCACTAGGGAATTTCCTTTTGTTGGGGTTTGGGCGCGTGATATGCTTGATTTTATCTCCACTGAGTCTATGTTTTTGTGTCGCATTCAGGAGTGTGTTAAATCATTGGTATTCCTTTGAAATAATTTGAGTCTTAGCCTACCTTTTTACCAACTTTATCTTGTTGTACACGGGTCATAGAGGCAATAGTCATGTATACACGTGGTTTGTAGTACTTACAGTCGCGTATACACATGGGAGGCAGTACTTGCAGTCATGTATATATTTATGTGAACAATCATGTATTCCCGTCTTTGTGAATGACATCTTGATGTTTGAGAGATGTTGGATGGGTTATCAGTGTTGTCGATTCTTCTTAGGTTCCTGTGATGCTTGGTTTCTACGTCTGTACTTACCAAAGTCTTATTTTTCTTTGATTTTATATAAAAAGTTGTTCTTGTCATTTATCTCCTTTTTGTCTTGATATTCATGCATTAGATTTCTTGGTCTCAGTGTCTTGCTTGGCTTGTGTCTGATACTTGTTGCGGGGTATAGGAATCTATAGAGTCTTTTTGTTGCATTTGCATATCATTCATAATTAAAATACAATCATATTTTTATTTTTGGCATGTTTTTGCATTATGCATTTGCATGGAAATGGTACGTGCATTAGGTTTTCTTAGTTGAAATAGGGTTCATGCATTCATATAGGAATGATTGCATTGGAATTTGAAGATAAATTTATGCATCTCATGTAGTGGCATACCCCTTTTTCATATTCAAAGACAAATTGCACTTGGTATCATTTGTTAGGTGTACATATTTGTTTCACTGCCAAGTCATAACATCGCTAGTTGCATGTTCATTACCCTTGAGTAATCACAACCCTTAAAATTAATGCTTAACTTAAATTTGATTACACATTTTTATTTGATAGAAGTGCACCAACAATCTTAGGTTGTAGAGTCTTGGAATAAGGTGTCGTGAGTAAATTTTTCCAAGACTATGAAACAAAACAATTAGGTGTCTAGGTGAGAAGAGAAATCCTTGATATACTTAGTGTTCTCAGGAGGTTCGTCTTAAACAAGAGTTAAGCACAAGGTAGTGTACACCTTTGTGGTGGGGATATCCCCTTGTCAATATCTATGCAGCACCAGACATATTTCCAAGAACTTATTTGTATGTGGGGGATTTAGAGGTACCTTTGGTGCTTTTGAGCTTCGGGATTTGTTACCCTTCCCACACGGTAGATCCCTCCTGCAACTATCTTCTTGAGCATTGGTTATATTAGGGTTACCTTAGTTTCCTTACCTAGGTATCGCAAGGGGTACTTGTAGAGGCTTTTTTGTGAGTGTCTTGACCAGGTAGGGGTCAGAAATCATAATCTCTTTATGAGTTGAAGCTGAGGGCCACTATAATTGGTCACAAACCTCCACTTGTAGTGTATGGGAGTCTCGGGCCTATCCTAGGTGAGACATACTTGCTGCATTCTGTAGTTCATTTATCCTCCCTTTTGGCTTGTTTGCATGCGAATTAAATTTTCTTAGGAGTGTGCTCTTTGTGCGCTAGCTTGCTCTAGGGATCATAATTAGTCGTGTTGTTATTTTTTTGGAGTCATCATGGATCGAGGTCCGATGCTCCACCAATATCGAGGTTTAGTAGGGATTTCTCCTTATGGGTCTCCTCCTCCTCCTTGGAAGAGGACTAGCAATTCTAGGAGAACACATACAGATTGTGATTCACACACCATTCTCATCATGAGTACTACATCTGAGAACACGAAGATCCCTCCTTCTCCATCCTCTAGAATGGGGAATGTGATCATTGCGAGACCTGGGAATCTGATTGAAACTGACCCTCACGGGGCTAGTACTTCCTACAATTCACTACCCCAACTGTCAGACTTTGCAAATTCTTATCGGAGGTCTTCCTTACGAAGCTCGAGTGGTGAGACTCATCATGTTCCCTGTAGCACAGGTCCCTTTAGATTAGGCATACTAGACCTATTGAGGCCTAGAAATTCGTAGGAAACAACAACAAGGGATTCTCCCCAGTCAATGTTCCCAACTAGCCCATGATTGTTTGGTGTAGGGAATCCGTCTGGTTTGCAGTTCGGCTACCGTAGGTCAAGTAATAAAAATAAAAGGTTTTACTGGTTGCAGCCCTGTCCACCGTATATATTTTTGTATTTTTTAGTTTTAAGTATGACATGCAAATGCCTATCTAATATACATATTGATTGAGAATGCAAGGAGTGTTCCAATGTGATGCGCAGGTTCTTACCTCTCGTCTTAGGCTCTCTTGCATCTAAATCACACACACAGCAAGAAATTAAAACTAACTACCTAACCTATCCCTAGGGAGCAAGATTGTTACTTATTAATGAGTAATGTATTTTGTGCATGCATTATAAAAAAGAAATCACAGATAGCCGATACTTCTTTCAAAAACATGAACATTTAAACATATTTGAATAACTAGATAGCCAATTGTCTATGAACAACATTCATTACGCATAGTGGAAATTTTCATAAAACAAACCAGAGATCATTCATACAAGAACATAGGTTTAAAGAGTTAGAACGATCTCATAGTTAATGGACATAAAGTTGAAAACGAAATAGTTCCTCTTCAACAAATCCATAGCATAACATTTGAACATTCCACCAAGATTTCTCCAACAGGAAAACTGTAATTATTTATTGCAAAAGGAAATAGTTCTTCTTACAATATGTCTTCCAATCTAATTGAGAAAAAGTCCACTCTTCTTTCCTAGAGTTTCTATATTTATACAAAAAGAACAAAACTGTTGGGCTGCCCACGAATGACTCCTGGGCTTCCCTCGCTCTTCACCTCCCACATTTTCTTTCATTAAGTGCCCATAAAATTTACAATATATTACAATAAAATGAATAAATGCTCATGAGGAGGGTCCTGCTTGACTATTCAAAAGATTCTTCCATGCTGAAGCCTCTGAGGCAATGCTTTTGAATTCATAAGGTTATAGTAAACGAATATTTATTTTGAATCTAGCAGCCTGATTTCTTATGACTTCTATTCTAGCTAAGCTCAGGTGAAGTTGGTCTTCTAAAAACTGCACACTAACCGCGGAATGATCTACTTCATTCCTCAGGGTCTGCTCGTCTAAAGATTTAATGTGATGTTTCCTTTGTTCATATCCTTGATATCTTCTTTGCAAAATATCCAAAAACAGGCTGTGATCTGGAAAGGTATCCATTCTCTGTTCAGCCTCAACCTGGCAGCGATTATAAGTGATCAAAAGTCTTCTGAAGAATACTGCACAAGCCCCCTTTGTCTTCTTGACATCCTTCCTGAATTCCTCGGCTGTGTTTATGGCAAACTCCAGTAAATCATAGTCTTTCCTTAGGGCTTGTTGATATTTTGATGGTAGATCTGCAGGGGTTTCTTCATTCACTTCTAATATTGCCATCCTTCCTATCAGGACTTCTAAGATGTCCTACAATCTGTCAACAAAATATGAAGAGGTTTCCAAAATCTCTTCCAATTGATTGTCCACCTGCAAGACCTTACACCTCTCTTCCACTATGGCCACTTGCATCTGGTGCATCTTGCTTCTCTGTGCCAGAACGTCCTCCTTGAACGGCTGAAGACTGACCTATTGTTCCTTGGCCTCTTCTACGGCTACTGTCAACAAGGTAATATATTCTTTAAGTTCTGCATTCTACCCCTGAGATTGCCTCTCAGATTCCTCCAAGGTAGTCTTCTGCAGCTCCAACTCCCCTATCCTGCCTAGCAGCTGCTCCTTTTCTGCCCTCAACCCTTGACATTTTTGCTGCACTTTCTCCAGACTTTCTTGGGTAGCCTCCATATATCTCTTCTCTACTTGGAGGGACTGGAGCTCAGCTTTTGAAGACTTTATTTCTCGTTGTATGTCTTCAAACTTTCTTTTCAACCTATTATTTTCCTCTCTTTCTCTTCTTAGGGTATCTTTGAGCTAGGAAGAGGACTTCTTTGACTATTCAAGATCAGTCATTATTCGATCTACATTGTCCTCAGAAGCATGGATCAATGCAGCCCCTGCTCTGATAGTGAACCTGGGGTCCTTGTCTATCCCATATACTACAGTTGTATCATTTATCATTTTACCGGACTGCCCCCTAGTTTTGACCTTTCTCTCGGTCCTCTTTACTATCCTTTTCCTTTCCCTATCATAAAATATAGTATTGAAATATGGTACCTCCTCCCCTTTCTTTTTCTAAAAAGGGATTAGCCTAATTGTGGGGACCATAGCTTGTCCTGGTGTGCTGCCAGCAACTGCCAGGATCTTGAATATTAGGGTTCCCCAAGTCCTGAGCCTGACTGTCTGCTATATCAGAAGTTGATTCCTTTGTCACTGTCTCTGTCTGCTTTAGCTTTTCTGCTTCCTACTTCTTCAGCTCCTCATCCATCTTTCTTTTATTTTCCTCTTCCTCGCTCTTGGCAGCTTCTTCTACCTTTCTAGCTACTTCTTGTGCAGCTCTTCTCTTTTCCTCCTCCTCTCCTTTGAGCCATCTTTCGGCCTCTTGTGCTAGTATCCTAGCATCTTCATTTATTTTTCTAGTTTCTTCCTCCTCTGCCTTTGCTTGCTCATCCTATCCTTTTTTGCCTTTGGTGGTGATTTTCTTCTTAAACCTTCTTCTTAAGGCTGTTATATTTTGTGCACTGCAGAAAATGGATTCCTCTCTGTCCCAGTGAATGGTGTATTCAAAATGTACATTCTCCTCTTTGCAGTGCTCTGCCACCTTATTCTGGGAATCATTCCTATGGAAACACATTTCCCCAAAATGGAATTTCCCCAACTCTTCCATGAATTCGTCAGCTTTCTTCACCCTAGTAAACTTGTAGCTTCCCAACCTGAATGGAAAAGGAGGGTAAGCTGCTTTCTTATGTTCAAACAGAAAGCTCCCTATGCCATCTGAAAAGACTTGTCGAACTGCCTCTTTGTGGATGTTAGTTAAATAACTCCCAATTCATCTTATTCCATTACTAATGCATATATTTATACAAATCATATGTCGGTTGTGATTCAACTTCCGACCAACCTATTCATATTCCTACATGACTATTCACATTTACACTATTTACATATTGTATAATCCCGATGGATTATATTCCAACAATCCCCCCTTTAATCCGAAGGGGTGTTAGTAAGTCCGAGCATGTTTCTAAATCTTTCAAACTTTTCTCATCCAAGCGCTTTGGTGAAGATGTCTGCAACTTGATCATTTGTGGAACAATGTCGAAGATGGACTGTCTTGGCCTCTACACGATGTCGAATCAAATGATACTTTGTGTTGATGTGTTTGGTTCAATCATGGAATATGGGATTCTTAGCTAGCTTGATTGCAAAAGTATTGTCGATCAATAATGGAGTGGATTTCTCTTGTTTTTCTTGCAAATATTCAAGTATCTTCCTAAGCCATACTATTTCTTTTGTTGCTTCAGCTACAGCCACATATTCTGCTTCTGTTGTTGAATCTTCCGGAACTGACTGTTTGCGTGATCTCCATGAGACAGCTGCTGATCCAAGACTCATAGTGTATCCAGAAGTTGATACTCCTGTCTCCTTATCGCCATCAAAATCTGAGTCTGAGTACCCAAAAGTTTGAAGTCATCCACTTTAGAGTACTTGAGTCCAACGTATTGAGTCCCCTTCAAGTATCTTAGAACTCTTTTTGCAGCTGACCAGTGTCCTTCACAAGGT
>LPNX010412036.1:163043-241688 GCA_001517045.1 Pseudotsuga menziesii | reverse complement strand
GCACATACACAAAAGTTCAGCAACATAACATCATGGAAGGAAATTTATACAATTGATAAATCATAGGCACAAGAAGATAAATTTAACGGGATGGCAGCAGCATCTGTGGAAATGCTAAAAATTATCATATTCTGACCCATAACAGCATGCTAATATAAGTTCAAATCTTGTTTGAAGCAGTGACTTGAGAAAAAAGTGCTTATCAAGTTTTATAAAAACCTGTTGTAAAATGAACCAGATCTGAAACCTGTTGTAAAATGAACCAGATCTGAAAGTAATCCTGCTGCTTAAAGTCCTGAAAGGAGTAGCAAGAACCCACTCTTCCAGATATCCCCTCTGCAACAACTTCTTAGCAATCACCAGTTTCCAGATGGCTCCTCAGCTTCTTAGCAATCTCCAGAGCAATCAAATATTATGCAGCCACACAAGGGAAAAAATGCCCTAAACCCACTCGCAGGCACCTCGGCATGCAGCCACACATGGAAAAAACGCCCTAAACCCAGCTCGCAGGTGCACTCAGAATGCAGCCACACAATGGAAAAAATGCCCTAAACCCAGCTCGCAGTTGCACTCAGAATGCAGCCACACAATGGAAAACAATGCCCTAAACCCAGCTCGCAGGTGCACTCAGACCTCAAACCACAAGCAAACGAGGTCGCGAGCACAGGCACAGCTCGAAGGCAAGGCTCAGACAGGCACCCAGCTTGCAGGCAAGGCTCAGACAGGCACCCAGCTCGCAGGTGCACTCAGACCTCAAACCACAAGCAAACAAGCTCGCAGGCACAGGCACAGCTCGCAGGCAAAGCTCGGACAAGCAAAGCTCGCAGGCAAAGCTCGTGAACGGCTCAGGCCAAAAATTTGAATAAAACGTGCCCCAGCATATTGCATATTTATATAGTAAAAAAAAAACCCTAAATACCCCTAATATACCCCCAATATATTAATTTTTAATTTTTTAATTTTAACCCCCCCAATATGAACGGACGTGATATCATATTGGTCCCTAGGTGACGCCCCCGTGCATATTTCACACCATGGTCCTCGTGCTCGTGGTAAGGGGTTAGGAGCTCTTGACGCTAAATATTCTGCAAAGACTGGACAGTTGTCTTTACTGTGGCCCTGTTCTCTGCATTTTATGCACCATATGTCTTGCATAGCCTCTTTCCCTTTTTTAAGTTCGTGTATCTGTAAGGTGAGATTGGCCAACTGGGTCTGTAGAGTTGTCATCCCTGTACTGGTTTCTGCTAAAGGTGAAGCCTCTAGTTTCATTGCCATCTCCAGCGCTTCATCTTGAGTAGTGAGTTTCTGTTGCATTAGTGGCATTCTGATATGAGGGAGCAGTGCTGTAATAAACCATTCCTTATGCTGCTCCGGCGCAAAGTCAAAACTGACTTGGTCTATAAGAGCTTTGAATTTCTGGTCAAAATCCCATACTGACTCTGATGGTAGCTGTTTAATATCCTTAAGCTCTGTAATACACTGAGACTCAGATTTAGGTTTCTTGAACTCTTTAATCATGGCGTTCTTGACCTGGGCGAGCGCTTTAGGTAGTGTAGTATACTTTATGTACCATGTCAGGGCTCTGTCTCTGAGCGTGGTAACCAACTGTACAAGTTTAAGGTTATCATCGTTGATTGTTTTAATGGTCCACATAGCTTCGCATAGGAACCAGTGTTGTTCTGGGTCTTCTGCTCCGGTACCTTTAAAAATAGGTAACTTCAGGTCGTCCCCTATTCTATTTCTCTGTGGTGGGTTCTGACTGACTGGAGTACTACCACTCAGCGGTGTAGGTGAAGGTGCTGTAACGGGAGTAGGTACTGACTGTGAACTACTAGATGGAGTACCTACGGTATTATTCTGAGTCCCTGTCTGCTTCTGTGGAGTATAGGGGTGGTAAGGGATACCCCCCTCTGGTGCCTCAGTGGTGTTAGGGCTCTGCTGTCTAGTACTGATTGAACTGTCTTCAGATATATCAGAACTAAATGCTACTTTATACTTCTTTCCACTCCGTGTTCGTCCAATGTCATCAAAATCACTTTCAAACTCTTGTGACATTACTAGCTTAACTTATTCATCTGAGACTAGATCCATTGTTCCTTTTTCATATAGAAACATCTTAAGGGACAAGTTTAGAGATCTTAGGTACTTACCGTGATATCCTTTGAAGAAGTATCGTTCGGCGACACTGAAGCTCTTTCTTTGGTCGACTGCAAACTCTGTAATGTAGCCTTCTAGCACACTGGTGAGCCAGAAGTCCACTGCTCTCGTAATCTGGTTGTCAAGGTTCTGTACGGTCTGAATCAGCTCCGGCGTCCAGACGATGTTTCTCTTCTTCTTGAAGGTGTTGCTATCTGTCAACTTGGATAACCAATCGAAAAGCTCGTTTTCGTAGGTTACAAAAAATATAGCGTGTATGTCTGAAGCGATGTGCTTCTCTAGCCAGGCCTCTGTGCTTAGTCTCGGACTTCTGTTCTCTTTCTTGGCGAACTCCGTTAAGTCTGAATCCAGCCACTGGTGGAATTCTTCTCGCGTAGGATGCCAACAGAACATGGACTCCCAGTCGTTTAAACCGGCAACGGAACCATTTGTTGATTGCATGGGCAGACCCGGGTTTACTATAATTAATCAACAATACCCAAAACTCACTGGCCCTTTCGGAAATAGACCGCAAAGCGATCTGAAGTCTCACCCGAAGTGAATCTCATGGGTTGGCCAAGACTCAAGTGTCTTGGACCAGGTTCTGCGCATCCTACTTATCTTCTCTTTCTCCTGCACACGTCACTAGACCAACCAGCTCGATGCGTTGCACATTCCCTTTTACTCGCAGCAGTTTTACTTGTGCGAAGCCTACCCCTGCGCAAGTCGCACGATTTCCTCTCTCGTCGCACAACTTCCACTTACTCGCAACATTCCAATCCTTACCACATCTCTGCGCACCGCGGAGCACCCATCTTCTCCTCAACGCTAAGCCCTCAGGTCGCAGTATCTCGCATCGCAGCTCCTCTGCCGATGCGATATCGCCTCTCTGCGATATCTCACCACTACGACTTTGCGCTCTTAACGTTGATTGCGCCGATGTGCGACACTCTACTTCTCAGGAATCTATTGTGAATAACTGGTAATTAGTGACAGACGTGAAAGAGTCCTTAACCAACCTACTGCAATACTTCGACTTATCCTTAGCCTCTTGCAATATTGTGAACGAAACAATACATACATTCATCTACTACCACTATCATTACATGCATAATAACTAGTAACAATAAGCAAATACAATCACATCCATTCAACACATAACACGCAGATTTAACGTGGTTCACCCCTGGGATGGGAGCTACGTCCACCAAACTGTGCTTCTATTATATATCTTGAGGGAAGTTAGCACAGTTCGTTGCACTACAAATGCAGCGCAAGGTCTCTCCTAGATCTCTGATCTTCTCTCTATATCCCTCCCCTCTCTGTTCTCTCTGCAAATGATTACATACAGACTCAAATGACTCACAGACGACTATGTGTCTGGATCGTTACAACGCAGTCTGTCTGATTGATTCCTGCATCTACAAAACTATCAACTGACCGACTATCTACTAATTGATTAGCTACCCAACCAACCCTTTACAATACAAAAATGCAAGCTTTTATAGGTAGCCCGAAGGTCGTGCCATTACAACACTGTGGGCCTGTCCCAACAGTAAACCCATACCCTAAATAGTGACAGTCGGTCCTCTCTGTCCTTGAGGTAGCCGCTTCCCGTCACACCGCAGCTCTCTGCAGTCTTCCATGCTTCCCGGCACTGACCATGGGTACTGTGCACCGCTTCTCTTTCTGTCCTTCGCCTTCAATGCTTGAGCCTCATTGCTCCTTCTTCTTTATGAGGGTCGCTGAGCCCTCCTGTCTTCCGTCGCTGCCTTCAATGCAGTGGTTGAGCTTTCTTCTCTCGGCCGCTCTGGTACCGTTGCCTTCTTGACTCTTCTATCCCAAAAGTCATAGTTTATGGATCTGCTCTCCAGCTGGAAACGTGCTACACCGTCGTAGCTCTGCCCTGTCCTTTTTCCTCCAAAACTTCTCTCTTTCCGCCAAAATTAGCAGCTTCTTCTGTAGCTGCTGGATCCTGCTCCAACATCAACTTATCGACTTGCTCCTACAACACCCAACTAGTGGGGGCTTGTCTTCCACTTCATTAAGATTCTCAAATGATGATTTAAGATCTGATCTATGTTCTTCTTTTGTATATGATCTAAGAGATTCCTTATTATCATTACAAACATCATCCTCCTTTGCAATCATTTTTTGATAATCAAACGAGAAACTAGAAGTGAATTCATCTCCCTCACAATTGTCCTTCATTTTTCTACCCTCATATGTAAGTGAATACTTTTCATCCTTCCATGGATCAGGAGGTTGTAAGTAAACATGAATGCTACAAAAATCAGAGCCTTTATCATACATGTTCTTCATATTAACCTCTTCATGTAGGGATACTATGGTGGCTTGCTCCTCCACCAAATTCTATGGTTCACACCCAAGTGGTGTGGCCTTGTCTTCTTCTTCACTATGTGGCTCAAGAGGTGACTATAAATATGATTTACAAACTTCTTTTGGATCTGATCCAAAATATCTCTCACCACCCATACATGAACCCACATCCTTAGCAGTGAACTGGAGATCACCCACAAACAAGTTGGAAGTGCGTTCATCTTTACTTTCTTCTCCTATGCAATCACCTTGCGGTGACTTGCACTTCACTTCCTGGGTCTATGCATCTACCCCATTTTTATTCACCTCCAAGAAACTTGAGACTTCTTCACCTTTAGTGGTACCCATGTCACAACCTTTATAATATATGTTTGAAGAAAAACTAAACAAACTCATAAATCTTGAACATGCAGATGGCTTTGATGAATCTTCACCTCTGGTTCCTTCTTCTTCTTCTTTGCTTAGAGAGGTAGAAGAACTTGGTTCCTATATGGATCCGTTTATGCTCTTGAAAGAATTCTCATCAACATTATGAGGCAAAAATCCATACTTTAGATAGACATACTCCTTGAAATTTATGGTTGCACCAATATTATTGGCCAAAGTTAGATACTCCTTGTTACAACAAGGCATGCTTTCACATGCTTCTATCATCTTTGTCAAGCCTTTCTTAACAATGGGAGACTCATATCTAATCTCTTCTCTATCTGATGGCCAATAGACTTCATCATATTCATGTCTTGGTTTGCCTCTATCAACATATATTATTTCTTCATCATACTACTCAAGGTCTTTGTCCATCATTGGTAGGAGCCTCATGGTGGCAACTTGATTTAGTGATTCACAATCTTATTTAACAAAGAGCCTTCTTTCCACTGGATGAGCCAAGGAAAGAGCTATGATACCACTGTAATATCCCTGATCTAATATCAGATCAGAATAGTATCTCTACTATTTTTATGAATTAAAATATGAAATAAGATTTTACAAGAATTCTGATCATTTCTTTATGCGAAGTAATTGTGGGCACTACTGGCAAAATTGGGAACGGAAGAGGGCTAAGGGAAGAAATCAAGAGGCAATTTTTGGATAGAGATAGTTCTTTCCCTAAGCACATGTATTTTTGGGACCATTTAGGTTCCGAAATCAACTCCGCTGAAGTCTACTCCCACGCTTCTGGGTGTCCCAACCATGCCAACTAGGAATGAACCTTCACTTCCAACAACCAATGGCTAAGGAAAATGGTATGTCTCTGGAATGAAGTTATCATATAGTATAATAAGGTATATGCATTTTTATAACATATCAGAGGCAATAAAAGTGATTCTATAAGTTTTAAAGGTGAGACTATCTCACATGGAAGCTCACTAGCTCCATCTTCAAAATTTTCCAAACGAGGTAAGGGGGTCACAAATTCTCTGTTTTGTACTTGGGAGACTTAGATATTCCTGTTAATGACCCATCAAAACAAGAATGGTTGTATTTGGAGTCTCATAGGTCGAATTATGAAAGTTATGGTAAAACAAGTCATTTTTTTATGCAAATCTAGACTAGGAGGGCTAAAACAAGTAAATCTCAGACATACCGATTCAGATGGAAATAAAATTTACAGAGAATGATTATAACATCATATTACAACCAAATATATCGAAGTTACTCTCAATAATGATCTATAACACTCTCTTTAACAATATGCATCATTACATTGTATTTTAAAGGAAAAAATCAAAGGAGGACTTGGAGGTTCGAACCCTCAAGTACTGGAAACTTATGGACCTGTTAATGACACCTGATACACAATCATAAATGGCTGGAAGATTCTATCAAATTCTGAATCAACTCTAGGTGGATGCTCCTTAGCTTCAGTATGACCTGCAATGAAGATGGGAAGAAGAGGGGGAGAGAGGTACATGGGACTTGGGGCACATCACCCAAGAGAAATGAGGCTCATCACTCAGTATTGAATCCAAGCTTCACATAACATCAACAAAATCATAATCCAAAATTGAATAATGAAGTTGAAAATTCCTTTATGTAGACCTTGGGTGACTTGTTGAACAAGTCCTTCACCTCTTGAGAAAGTTGCCACTTGCTAAACCCTAATCCTAATCATGAATTCACCCTCCTTGAGGAAAATAACATGTATGAATCATGTATGATGTTTCCCTATTATTAACTCCTCATCAAAATAGAAATTGCACCCTCCTTTGGCCCAAAGTTGCTTGCTTTTACCTTGATTGCTTTTCTTGCACTTTCTGTTTTTGTAACTACTCATCAAAATAGAAATTGTGTGCTCCTTGAGTTAATTAGCAAGTTTATGCATAAGGTGATGTTTCCTTTCTTTGCATCCTTGAACCAAATTGGAAACTGTTCCCTACCTTAGCCAAAGTTGTCTGCTTTTGAAGTGACAATTTTTCCTTGCTTTTGTCAGTTTCTATATTTTTCTGACTGTTTGCTTTTGCCAGATTCTTTGTCACTTTCTATTTGTAATTCAAAGCTAGTTGACTTGCCTAATGCGCCCCCCCATGACGTGGCAACTCGATTCCACATGTATTATTTGCATATTAATTAAATAATGACATAAAAATAATCCAAAATTGGAAACAAACTTAGTACATGCCTCCTAAGTATGAAATTAATAAAATTCCCTAGGAAATTAATTAATTCATCTTTTGTACCCCTAAGTGTTTAGTATTAAGCACAACGATTACCATCTAACTACTTTGTATTATCTATTATGCACGGGGGACAAAGAATTCCTTCTTATTTGACTTTGTACAAAAAGGAAATATTTAAAAAACCTTCATATTGAAAAGCATTAACCATTAATTCTATATAAAAACTGCTTTAAAATTATAGGAGCATTAGATTGACCAACTTTTTACAAGTAATTTACAAGTAATAATATGGAAAAATAAAAAATATAATCCAATAAACAATTCCGCATTACCATTTACTCCTCAACATACTCAACAAACAAACGACCATTCAACCTACCAACATTGGCAGTCCCAAGGGTTAGCTCAATTGGTAAGACGTGCGCACACTCTTTCGGTTCACGGGTTCGAGCCTTGAGTCCTTTGGAGTTAGGCCTTCTGCGAGGATGGCCGGCGGTTTACCACCTCTACCATCCACTAATGTGGGGAAGTATTACTGGGTTTCCCGTGCATATTTCCATATGAAAAAAAAAACCTACCAACATTTGCAATATCCGCTGGCACACACCCTTATTACCTTATTAGAGAATGCTTTTAAAATCTTCTCAAAGAATTTTTTGTGTTCACGTTAATGACTTGGAGTTGGACGATTGTAGTTGATATCTACTAAAAAAATAATTCGCTTTACAACACGTATAAACTAATAATTGCCTGAGCCAAAATATTGTAATATTGTTGTTCAATATCATTTACAAGTTCCAATATTATATAAATTGAAATGAAATTCAAGGCCCTTTTTTCCAATATCATTGTAATATTTCAATATATTACAATATTTATATTGTAATATTGTTGTTCAATATCATTTACAAGTTCCAATATTATATAATTTGAAATGAAATTCAAGGCCTTTTTTCAATATTTATGATTGTTTTAAGTTGTGTTTCTTATCTCTATTCTCGATCTTTGTGTTGTTTTATTATTCTTTGTAAGTTTTTAATAATAAATTTGAATTTATATTATAAAATTTAGTTTTTTAAAATTAAAATGTCCATTAAATCTATTAGGTTATTATGTTAAATTTGTATAATATGTTAGGAGTTTGGAGTAAAAAACCCCATATTGTCATTGTCATGGGAAGAATATAATAAAGCTTTTAAATCTAGAAAAGTTTGGATAATCATATATAAGAAGATGAAATAGCTATTAGGTTGGGTAGAATAAGGTTAAGGATTGATTAAAAAAGACCAACAAAAAAATAATTTAAAAAAAAATAGTTGTAAAAACGGAAAGGATGGTAAGAAATGGAGGTAAAAATAGGAAAAAAAGGATTAAATAAAAAATATATTTTTAATAATAATAATAATAATATATTTTTAAGGTCATAGTCAATCCAAACACTAATTTGGTGTATGTGACCTTTTTGTTTTGGGGATGGCTTTGAACATATAATTTCTTAAGAGGAAACACATGTTCTTATCCCATAGGCCCACTAAAGGTATACATTATGAATAGGTCAAAGATAGAGAATCCAAAAATGAAAATGAAAGTAAGGTTAAATAAGATAAAATAAGATCAAAAAAATTATGAAGAACCATTTAAAATAAAATATTAAGGACCCTTTGTACTTGCTTATATTGTCAACTTTTAGGGTTGGAAGTATTGCTAAGAAAATAATTTGGTTACTAGTTGTTAGAGCATTAAAGTCACCCATTAAAAGGATATTGCATTCATTTGTTAAACTAGAAATATCATGTTCAAGGCGGTTATTATCAAGCTATTATAAGGACAAATTTGATCTAAATTATTCTTCTTATAAAAACTAGAATTGATTGACACAAAATAACAAATTGCAATATAGATTTTTTAGCATTATGTTCTTCTAAATGCAGCAAGCTATGGCTCCAATGCTTGGGCCAAACCATCATAAGGCAAATCCTATGGACCTTATATTCTTCATGCTCCCAAGTTTGAATCAACAATATATCAATTTTATAATTCAACTTTCAGGTTAATTATATTAATATAGTTTAATTATTTAATTAATTTATCATCATAGTTATAAATAATTTATTTTATTTTATTTTTAAAT
The DNA here is from genome assembly GCA_001517045.1 of Pseudotsuga menziesii. NCBI lineage: Eukaryota > Viridiplantae > Streptophyta > Pinopsida > Pinales > Pinaceae > Pseudotsuga > Pseudotsuga menziesii. Next base: position 232,463 of record LPNX010412036.1, on the reverse strand, counting down.
AATTATAAAAAGATTATAAATTATTGTAACATGAATGATTTAAGGAATTGTAAATTTATAATTATTTTTAATAACATTTTATATTAAAATAAACTTATACTATTTTAAATTTTAGACATATAAATTTATGGTTAGTTTTTTCCGGTGAATATATTTTTATATATCATATTTTGTAAGCAACTCTCAATTGAACTTGTGATTTTTTATTTACAAAGTTTTATTTCAATTAATTATAATCAATTGCTCTAATTTCATAAATTAATTTTAATATATATATTATGTAATAAGTTAAAGTAAATTATTTATAAAAACATTTTAAATGTATCTTACCTGTTTTTTTCAATCTTAAACATTAAAATAATTTTTTAGTCATGTCTAATGTATATAATATATTTATAAATTTGTAATTTTTTTTTCCTTCTATTATTAAAAATTAAGAAAAGATTACATCATTCATCCATATTCAGTTATTGAGAAAACTTTCAATTCAGCTTGCTGCAAAGAAGAGTCCATGCTACCTTTCTTCCGCTTTAATTACCAAAAAAAATTACAATAAAACAGTATCTGCCAAATTTGTAAATTTGTAATTGTTCTGGCTATTTGGCTTCGTTCTCCGAAAATGTGGTATATAATAAAAAAAATCAACTTTATACAAACATATCAAAATTTAACCCATTTTAAATGTTTAACGCGATTGCGATATGGTAGCGCAACATCAGTACTAAATATTAAGAAGATCAAATTAGGTTAAGTAAAACATGAGTGAAAAGAGGGTTTGATGAAAAGACAAGTTATGATAGATTTTGATGGTTGACTTGGAAGGCTACAAAATCCTGGTACCAACAACTCCGTCCTTTTTCTCAAAGCAAAAGCAAAGGAAGAGATTGGTGCACTTGGAGGATTGGCGCAATTTGACAAAAGCAAAGCAAGAGACGGACAACGACCTGATTTGAACGAATGAATATGGTCGGCGGTTTGTGCAGATCAGATCAGAAAACTTACTATTTAATTTGTTTGATTCGGTCAAACATTCATTGGCATTGGCATGGCAGACTGGCAGTGACCCTCGAGCCTCTCAAACACATGGACATTATTAAACATCTGTCTGCAAAGCAATCAATCAATCATCTCGTAGAATTTCGTGCATGCTGACTACTCCTATTTATATATATACATATAAATATTATAGTGTAGTGCAGGATGGATTTTCGGCGCAGGGTGGCCGTCTGACGCACGGAAGAGGTGGGGAAGGGAAAAGGACATACACATACACATTCATTCATTCGTACAATAATGATGGAATAGCACTCATCGAAATCAATATTTATATTTATAACTACTTTGTCAAGTGGAAGTCTTAATCAGTTGTTGATGGATTTTATGCCGAACCACAAGTACACAACTGGATGTGGAAGTGGAAGTAGGTATGGTGGCAGAGAGCGGCAGTACGCTTAGGGTTCTGGTTGGCGAGAGCATGGCAGGGCGCTCGAAGCTGGAGACTTCTTGTACCTGTTCTGTTGTACATCTTTCTCTTCCCCACTGCATTGAATGTAAAAGATAAATAGTTAAAGAATCTTCTTTATTCTTCCTTCCCCAAGGGACAAGCGCAGGCCTCGCAGCCTCGGTAGCTCCGGTACAAGAAGTAAATGGGTGTGGTCACCGCCGAACGGTTAATTGGGACTCCGGCGCCGGAGCGATTACATTATTTAAATGCGTGCATATAGAATATGCGGTGCGTTTGTTTACACGCGCAGCCGGAATAATTAAAATGAGCGGCGGCATAAAGTAGCCCCAACGATCCTTTCACCGTATAACTGGGCAGAGATACGTTAATATGATTATGTCTCAAAGAATCTGCTCCTTTCTGCGCTATTAAACTTCGATTCAGAAGTGGTGGCAGGGAGGCAGGAGTCTTTTACTTATAAAATTATGCGTGCATGCATGCATGCTCGTCCACGACCACGACAATAACCATCGCATCGCAATGAGAATCGAGCAGCAGTTTACCTGCACCTTCTCTCTCGCTCTCTTGGACATACTTTTACTTTGAACGCATAAATAATTTTTTTTCTCTTTATGGCAGTTTCTGCATGGAACCCGAAAGTAAGTACTCTGTTCCTTTTCTCCACTTGTTAACTGGCGATTCCTTTCCACTTCTCACTACCCTTGTTGATTCTCTAAGTGTACACACTTAGCCAGCATACTTTCGGCTTGTGTTCAGACCCACACCTACATTGGGTGAACCGTGGAGAAACCAGCATTGAACCCTTTTCTTTGTGGACATGTCTTTCTCTCAATTTCTTTCCTCCGTCCTGCATATCATATTTAATACCTTCTCTTAACCTTTCCTTTCAATTAACATTTTTAATACATTCTCTTAACCTTTCCTTTCCTTCCCATTAACAGTACAGGTACCAATTATACCCCAGAAACATTTTTACTACAAAGTCAATCCATTCAATCAGCTAATAACAGTTGTATGAAAAGATGGCAACAAAACGAACCTTTCCGTGCAATTACACTGGAAATATCTCCATCTGGCATTTCTATTACTATAAGCGTTACCGCATTCTTTTCTTGGATACACGGTATGTTTTATAAGCCATTTTTAAAATAAACCCAAAATTTATTGAAGAGACAAAAAAATAAAGGGTCAATAACATTTTTCAATGTAAGACAACAAACAAACCTTATGCGTCCATTAAAAAAAATATATATTTCATATTTAACATAATCATATTTTTCTTTTCTTTCCTTTTTTTTCAAAACTAAAAATGCAAAAATAGTTACTAGGAGAAACACATATAGACAAAAATAGATCCAAAATGTATAAGGTCACCAAATTCAACCATATAATGTCTCAAATTAAAAGTTTACTTTCTAGAAACCCCATATTTATTGATATATAATGTCTCAAATTAAAAGTTTACTTTCCAAAACCCCATATTTATTGATAGATATTTAAAATTAAAAACAATGGTCATCTATCCTACTGTATCAAGATCTTGATTAATAAAATATTGAAAACAAATCTGGTCCCTTAATATCAACTTGTCACAAAACACATATGTTATAATATTGTTAGCACAAACCAATTCAAAAGTATATGATTATCATCAAGCTATGCATCAGTGAATAGAAATCGAAATGAATTATGAGTACGTTGCTCTCCCCTCAACACTCAAAAGATCATAGGTTGTCTTTGGGTTATCACCCTATGATTTTAAATATGGTGATAAAAAATAACGGAGTTGGCTAATCTCTAGACCAATTGCACCTTTTCGACTAATTTTTAGATTATTTGCACCTTTTCAAGTAAGTTTGGTCGGAATTCGGCATACAAGATTTGTTGTTGAAAATGACATTTTCATTATTAAAATTGCAATTTTTTATTGTAGAAATGGATTCAGGATGCTCGATTACCCTTGGGGCACTCAGATTATGCAATTCCAATCACTGAAAACTACCCTTTGAACAATTTCCGTCGGATTTTGGCCAGAAAACTCATCGGTTTTTAGGTGCAAATGGTCCCTTTACGCATGCCAAGAGTTGTTTTCGCTAAAGAATCTACCTCAGAGTGAGTTGAAATCTCGATAAATATGTTCAAAGCTAATTCTAGCAAAGGATTGTCTTAAAGATTTTAGTTTGGTTACCAAATATTGAGCATAACATTCACATCACAAAATAATAATAAAAGAAACTAATTTTTGTTGTTGTTGTTGTTTTACTTCAGTGTAAGGTATCTATGATACCTACAACTATCCATTTATTCAATAAATTTTATCCAATATTAAATATTCTACAAAGATGCACAACAACTAAATCCAGTTCTTCTAGAGGTCTCCAAATCAACATGGTGAAGAATGTTGAGGATAGGGTTATTGCTTAGCTTGGCTAATGTACTATTTCTTCTCTTAGCAGGTGAGGATTCAAATCGTTTGGCAAACTGCTCCTCATTCCCATCTTCAGCGTTAAGGTAATATTGATATGTTTTACTTTCCTCGCTATCTTGTTTAGATACCTTTTAGCAAGTTTTTGTTTATGATTTCATTTGAATGGGACATGCTAACACATACATTGTCATGAAGGGATTATTGATCTATTACCACCAAACCATTCTAGGTTATAAAAAAAAGACCTAAACTCTACCTACAAGACTATATACTAGATTTTGTGAAGCTTATGCTATACTTACCCGCAATCACACTTGCAAGGTTTGAGGCGTTTTCCTTGTTATAAGAAGTCAATGACACTTTATTCAAGTGTTTAGCCGCCAGTTAAGCCTTACCTGCAAGTATTAAAGTACAGGTGTGTTGGGGCCTGGAAAATCGCAGGTAACAACAGTTAGGGATTCTCCCCAGTAAACGTTCCCAACTAGCCCGTTACTGTTTGGTATGGGGAATCCATCTGGTTTATGGTCCGGCTACCGTAGGTCAAGTAACAAAATAAAGGTTTTATCAGTTACGGCCCGGTCCACCGTGTATATTTTTAGTTTTTTGAATTTAAGTATGATATGCAAGTGCCTAATCTAAGAATGCAGATTGATAGAGAATACGAGGAGCGGTCACAATGTGATGCGCAGGTTCTTACCTCTCGTCTTAACTCTCTCGCATCTAAATCACACTCAATAAGAAACTAAAACCAACTATCTAACTTATCCCTAGGGAGCAAGATTATCATTTATCAATTGAGTAATGTATTTCTGCTCATGCATTAAGAAAAATCATAGATAGTTGTTACTTATTTCAAAACACATAAACATTAATAGATAGATAAACAACAAGATAGCTTATTGTTTATAAAAAGCCTTCATTACTCATAATGGAAATTTCATAGAATAAACTAGAGAACATTCATAACAAGAACATAGGTTCAAAGAGTTAGAACGATGTCACAGTTAATGGACACAAAGCTGAAAACGAAATAGTTCACATTCAACAAATCCATAGCACAGCATTTGAAAATTTCCACCAAGCTTTCTCCAACAAGAAACTTGTAATTCTTATTGCAAAAGGAAATAGTTCTTCTTACAACATGTTCTCACAAATCTATCTAGGAAAAAGTTCCTTATTCCCTTTAACTCTCCTATATTTATACAAAACAACAAAACCTTTGGGTTTCCACCCCCGGGTGACCTTTGGGATCCCCAAACCGTTTAATCTCACAATTTTGTCTTTTGTGAGTGCTCATGATTCATACAATACGTTACATTTTAGATTAAGATTTAAGAGCACTTTGTAAAGAGGGACTTGCTTGGTAACTGATGAACCTTTTCCAAGCCTAGGCCTCTACTGCTATCGATTCTGCTGAATAATCCATTGAATTTTTTTTTGAGATCCTGTTGATGCTTAAAACTTCACTATCTTCTTTTGTGAGCAATATCTCTGCTTCTTACTTTTCTTTTCTTCAGCCAACTCCCTGCTGCTTTGTCCTTTAGATACGTCTTCTTTGCAGCAGCAATCATCAAACTGGATCTGAAAAATCTTCTAAGTCTGTCTACAGTTAAACGAAAACTCAATATTAATACATACTGCATTCAAGAAAATGTAAACCACACTATCAATAAAACTAATAATCAAATGCGAGGCCCTGCATTGTGTTCTCATCGCAAAAACCCTAATATGATAAAAAGATTTAGAAACCTCCGCCACCCATAAAATAGGGTAAAAACACACACAAAATGGCGGGAAAAACCCTCATTGACAGGAGAAACTAAGCATCGGGTAGATAAACTCCTCATCGGTGAACGAAAAAAATTACATGTCGGAAGGTTAGTTCACTAAGCCGCCGCAATGGCAGAAACCATATAGACTAAGGGTTCCGGAGCAAAATAAAATGTCAACGAAATAAAGCACTAAAATTTGTCGTCCATGCATCGGAGATTGGAACCAGTAATCATCGCCGAGATAATTTACTGGAAAGCCGCAATGGTGGAAAGTGGACAGACAACGGGTTCTGCAATAACAAAAATCATCGGCAATCAGAAGCTTTGAGGACTATGTATCGGTGACCCAAGTCTCAATGCTGCCGCCGCGTCGGCAACACAAAGGACTAGCCCCCCCCCCCGATCAATAGTCAAAACCGTTCCGATAGCGAAAACAAAACATCGCAAAGTAAAAAATTGATCAATAAAACCAAGGCATCGGTGAAAATCGGAACTATCCATCGACACGTTCTCTATTCATCCTCTGAAATGGTGGTGATATAGAAAACTAATGCCCCGCTTCACACATCAATAGACTTTCGATAGCGATCAGAAAAAATCATTGAAACATGAAAAATCATCAAAAACGTTAAGTGCTTGGAAGACTTTAAAGTTGTGCAGTGGTTAAAATAGTTCGTTTCATCTCCGAAACAGTGGCGGCATAGAGAACTAAAACCCCGACTCAATCTTCAACAAAAATCCAACAGCGATAAAACCAAACCATCGAAAAAATAAAAAATGCTAAGTTCCACAATCAAAAGCATTGGCAGTTTTAGATCATTCAACTTCCGAGATGAAGGAAAAAAAGTTGACCTCAATTCGACCTCAAAATCCAAATTTGTAGCAGAGAAAAACAGAGTTAAGAAATCTAAACAATTTCAGGCAAGATAAAATCAAAAGGAGGGTCCAAAATTTTAAAAAATTTGGGAAAATAGTTGCAGCTGCAACAATTTGCGACTACCTGGTGAACCCAGATCTCTGGACAATTTCTTCCTTAAGTAACAGACTGTTTGACAATAAAACCAACATGTTGAATTCTTCTAGATGTCTGGATTTCCCAAATGGCAAATGTATGTACTTTTAATCATTGATAATAGTCTAATTTAGGAAAATAGAAACCCAGATTTCAAAGTCAAGATAACTCTTTTGAGGCTAGGAATATGAGTTTCATTTTTTACCTCTATCTCCGGGTAGCTTCCAGCTTGGACACCACAGGATTGTAACATATGGTAAATAGAAATATTCATTTGTTCCTCATTCCCATGCCATTTTGCACTTTTTGTGCTTTTGGACTTTTGTCCTTTCTTTTGAGTCCTCATGCATGCCTTTCTTTCTGAATTTTTTATTCAGGCTCCTTTATCCATAGTGTCCTTTTGTGTGAGAGATGTATTTAATTTTCAGCTCATGGACGGAGAAGAACTTTGGCAATTTTGTACTCATATGGTTCAGTACTTTGTTTTGATACATATTGCTTTCTTAGGAGTTTTTTTACTCTTATTTGCCTTTTGGATTTCAATTCTTGGCATGGGATCATTTATATATAATATACTATTTACCCTTTCCATGGGTCTTTTGCTGTCACCCCCTACGACATTTTAAATGTGGGATGGATGGAGCCTTGAAATAGTATTCCAAACCTTTTGATCCTGAGTTAATTTACAAGGATTAAGTAGGACTTCAATGTGTTCATAGCCATTTAGGAAAACTGCTAAACTAGAAGAAATTCTTTCAGATAAATCAATAATACGCAGTCTTATAATCAAGGATTTTAGTTAATCCAGAACTCTGATGCTCTCCATGCAACCAAAAGTTTGCTTCTTTTATTTAAATCAATCAAAATCTAGCTAAAACAAATAGAAATAAAATAAATAAAAAACAAACAACCCAAAGAGTTTATTTATGTACAAAACAAAAACAAAAATCAGGAAAAATAAGGTTTGAGAACTAAACCATTAACTGGTAAGTTCTCTTCCCACCCCTGTAAATCTTGCAACTTGTAGGTTGAGGGGCCAAGCTTTGCTACAATCTGAAAAGGGCCTACCCATAACTGTTGAAACTTCGTGTGCTTCCCCTTTTCATCATGCGGGTGATCCCACTTAAGAACCAGATCTCCCACTTCAAATTCCTTTTTTCTAGCTTTATGCTTATCAAAGCACCGTTTGACTACTTCCTGTTGATGCTTAAAACATTCTTTGGCTTTGGATCTAGACTCTTCCTACTTCAAAAGATTATAGATTCTAATCTACAGGATTTCGTTATCTGTACCTCTAGACTCCTGAGCTATTATGGAAGAGGGTAGCATAATATTGGGAGGCATAATAACTTCTTTTCCATAAACAAGGGTATATGGTGACACGCCTAAGGAATTCTTGGGTGTGACTCTATCAGCCCAAAGAGCGTTCGGTAATGCCAAATGCCAACTTCTCTAGTTTTCTATCACAGTTTTCTTTAAGATCCTAATCAGATTCTTGTTTGTGGATTCTGCCAAACCATTTCCTTGTGGGTAATAGTTTGCAGAATAATGCAACTTGAATCCTCTTTCATGAGCAAATGCAGTTAATCTAATAGAAGAAAAATAAGTAGCATTATAAAAAACCAGGGAAATTGGAACCCCAAACCTGGTCATAATATGATCTTGTAAGAAATCCATGGCTGCATCTTCATTCACTTTATGTAACGGAATGGCCTCGACCCATCTAGTGAAGTAGTCAGTTGCCGTCAAAATGTATTTGTGTTGCAAGGAATAATTCAGTTTTATCTCTCCAATGATATCAATCCCCCATTGCTTGAATGGTTCTGTTATCATCATAGGCTTCAATGGTCCTGCTGCTTTGGTCTGTCTTCCCCCACACCTCTAGAAGTTATCACATTTTCTGACATGGGCATGCGCATCCTTGAACAGTGTGGGCCAATAGTATCCAGCTCTGAGAATTTTATGGGCTATCGTATCTCTGAAAAAATGACCTCCAGCAGGCCCATCATGTAACTCTGTTATGACCTTCTTTGCATCTTCTTTCTCCAAACATCTAAGAAGAACTCCATCATAATTCTTTATGAATAATATTCCATCAATAATCTGATATGCAGCTGGTGTTATAGTTGATTTTACCACACATGGTAAATCACACTTTTATTGCCTTCCCTGTCCCTCTATAGACTCCTTAGACCCCATGGACCATTTTTATACCTTTGATGTTTCCAAGATCATCCCTAAAAACATGCTTAAATTGCCATACATGACTTTTAATCCCTTTGTCGCATATATACACGGGTTTGACCTCTAAAACCCTGTACATCGGGATGTGTGCAAAAGGACAAATTCTTTTGGAGTTTTCCTTGATGTGGATCTGACTCACTTGTCTCCTAGCCTTCCATATGCTTTGAGATCGCTCGGATTCGACCCTTCATTGCCCCATTGAAGAGCTATATAAGGAACCCTTTGGATACACTAAAGCATAAGAGAATTGAGAACAAAGAAACTATAGTCCATTGTTGCCGGAGCTTATACTTGAGTCTGCATCCCTTTGTCCCTTGGAGCACTTTTGTGTTCTTCCCAAGCTTGCATTTTGCTTGTGAGCTTGCTATCGAGAGATGGAGGATTGAAGTGGTGGAGGCCCAAGTGGGGGACTCAGTTTCTCCGATTCGCAGATGTGCCGACAGAGGTTGTCACTCTTGTAATCTCTGTTTTTATATGAATAGAAATATCTTTTCCTGTCCAATAATGTGTATTTGAATGAGTATTTTATCCATGGATGATTTCAAATGCTTATATGTTATTGATTATATATTCTAGAGTAGAGCTAACACAATTATATATAGCATGCTTGTCTTGTTTGCTGATTGTTAAGGAAGCAATTTACCAATACAAGATGGAGTTGGAAAGCTCAACGGGGATCTACATCAACCGTCCGGAATAAGGTACGAATCGAGATCCTTTACTGTTAGATATTTGGTTTCTCTTGCATATTGGAAAGGATTGATTTCCGGAGTCAAGCTGTCTGTTGTGGTACCCCAAGCCATAGGAATTTCTCTCCATAACAGAATTGGCAACTCTGCTGGGGACGTTCCTTTTTTGTCTTTGGGGTTTGGGGGCACAATGTGCTTGATAATCTTGACTTGCTCTTTGTTTCTCCTTGTTTCTGTGTTGCATTTTATAGTATGTTCATCGATTGACACTCCCCTTTATTTGTTTGACCCTTGGCCTGCGTTTTACCACTGCCTTCTCTGCATACGCAATTTTTTGGCCAAAAGTCGCGTACATATGCGGATTTTTGGCCAAAAGTCGCGTATACATGCAGGTTTTTGGCCAAAATCCATGTATACATGCAACTTTTTGGCCAAAAGTCGCGTATATATGCAGATGTTCTTTAAACAGTCACGTACATCCTCCCTTTTGGTGAGTTTGATGTTGTGGGAAGTTGTTGGGTGCGTTGTGAGTGTGGTTGGGTCTTCCTTGTGTCTGATGTTGTCTGTTGGATGCTTCTTTTGTGACCAGAGACTGCTTTTTCATTGATTTTTCTTTGAAAGTAGTTTTATTCATTTATCCTTTTTGTTTTTCCATTAGTGCATTACTCTTTTTTGTCTCAGTGTCTTGCTAGGCTTGAGTTTTATACTTGCTGCAGAGACTGAGAGTTTTAGATGACTTTTATTGCATTTTTCATTCTTTTATATTGAAAAATACAAAGTAGTTACACTCTTAGTTGCATCTTAGATATGGATTTGAAAAGGTACTTTCATTGGATTGCTTGGATGAGAGTTGTATTTAGGATGTCATATAGGAAGGATTGCATTGGCTTTCGAAAAGGAATGATTTTTTATGCATCTCATGTAGTGGCATACCCTGTTTTTCATTTGACAAAGATTGCGCTTAGCATTGTTTGTTATGGTGTGCATATTTATTTCACTACTGAGTCATAATGTCATTAGTTACACGACCATTTCCCTTTGAGTAATTACAGCCAATTAAAATCAACGCATAACAAAATGAATTACACTCTTTTTCTTTTATAAGGTGCACCAACAAGACTAGGTTTTAGGGTCTTGGAATAGTTCATTGTGAGTAAAATCTCCAAGACCACTAAACGAAACATGTATGTGTCTGTCCAGGTGAGAGTGTGAAATTCCTTGGTATAATTAGTGTTTCTCAGGATCCTCCTCTTACAAGGGAGTTAAGCACGAGGCAGTGTGAGTGGTTATAATTGGGATGACCCCTGGTTGTAACTGAGTAGCACCAGAGATATTTCCAGGATTGTATTCGTTTCTGGGGGCTCTTTCGAGAGTTTTGGGCTTTGCTACCCTGCCCATACGATTGATCTCACCTGTGACTGTCCACCTGAGCATTGGTTATATTGAGGTGACCTTAGTTTCCTTACCTAGGTTATCAAGGGGGTACTTGTAGAGATTATTCTGTAGGTGTCCCGGCCAGGTAGAGGTCGGACAACACAATCGCTATATGTGTTGAAGCTGAGGGCCACTATAATTGGTTACATACCTCCGCTTGTAGTGTATGGGAGTTTCAAGCCTCTCCTAGGTGAGACATACCTGTTGCATTCGGGATCTCACAAATCCTCCCTTTGGTTTGCTTGTATTTTGGCTGTATATTTTCTTAGGAGTGTGCTCTTTGTGCTCTAGTTCACCTTTGGGATCGTGGTTACTTGAGTATATTTATGCTCTCTTAAGTTCGAGTCCTTTTATTTCTGGCATGCCTAGTATCTTATCACCCATCCTTGGTCCTAGTACGGACCCTGGTGTTATACTTGGGGGCATCACAACCCCTTACCATGCTCATAGATTTGGGAGTGGTTACATTCCGCCCTCTACTCCATTTGTGGAGGATGTTGACTCCATTCTCTCAGTCTTTACACCGGTGGTCACCCTCACGGGGGTGGTAGTGGATGCGTGAACGTTGGGTCTACACCTTACTTTCCTTTTTATGTCCCATCGTTCACCGCATTGTTTCCTTTGGGTGCAGTTGTCATGATCATTCATCCCTATATCTTATAGTTTGGATTCTTTATTGACTATTTTGGGTTGTTTTGGACTAATATGGTTGTCATGTAGGGTCCAAGTTTTGTACACTCTCTCTGAGGTTTCGACCCATTCGTTCCTATCACAGGTATCATGTCTAAACTAGCATATAGGTTAGGATTTCACATCCGCTTGCATTTTGCATGACCTTATGACTGTTTCATTTTAACCTTAGGTACAAACCCACTCCATGGTATCACGGAACCTTCATGCTGTTGTTAAAAGTGGTACTATGTGAATGGTAGAGCTTTCCTATATATGGGTGTCCTAGTTAGCTCCCCTTTGCATTTGGTACCCATGTTGTGAGTCCTCTCTTAGGTTCGAGAGTCCTTTGTATAGTACCACCATGACTTTGAGCAAGAGCTTCATACTCCTCTTGACCTTTATGTTGGCCATTTCCCCAGGACTCCCTTATGTCAAGTTGTAATTGCATTATCATGAGCTTTGCCTGCCTCATTGAGCCTTATGCCAACTTCCATGACTTTGAGTGTCAGCCATATCGCCTGATCTTGTCTCATGTCTAGCCACGCAGAGCCATTTTATATATCCTTTGCAACTTGATTCCTTGTTTTTACCCGGAGGGGAATTTCCCCTGAGTGTCGCTATCCTACACATGTGTCCTTGCATTGAGCATATGAACTAGATTGTTTTCCCATTTGACACTCGTCTCCTCCTAGTCTGTAACTTTAAAGCAATTTTATTCTTTTTCAATATTTTCAAATATTTGAAAAAGTCCAAACAAAATTAGAAAACCAAAAAGTCGGACAAGGAAAGATGTTATCTTTGGCAGCTGTCGAGTCGTGTCGCCTTCGAACAGAGCACTTTATATCACATTCGTTGGTTGGGTTAATATTTTGAATTTAGGAGCTGTACTCGTTTCTATGAGTTTATCTCCACTGACTAATTAAGCTTCCAGTCCCTATGGAGCCTCTGTCGATGCCTCCTATGTCACAGAGATGTCCCAGTTTTGCATATCGAGTCTATGCTGCCTACATTCAGTCACCATTCACCTTTATTCTTTTGTTTGAAGGAAGTTGAAACCTGAGTCGGCCATTCCTCAGTTATCTTGACTTTGCATGTCAGCCATTCCCGGTACAGTTAGTGGTTCGTGCACCTTATGATCGAGTCCTTCCACATTATACAACTTTACTGAGTACCTTGTGTTGGATGATGGGGGATGCCTTAATGCCCTTCTTCCAGCTAATTTCATCCCACCGAATTCAGATCATCTATTTTGGGATAGGAATCTAGAGTCATTTTTGAGTGCCTTGAGACTTGCAGTAATCAGTGGCAGGTTCTCTTGCCATCGACAGTTTTTTTGGGAATAAATGTCCCCTAATCGATGGATTCTCTCAAGTGTTCGACCTCAACACATTTATTCACACCTGTTAGTTTGCACTCTAGTACCTTGATTCCCATTTTCATTATCGGTGGGTGATCTCGCATCTGTTAACGGTATACATCAATGACTGGTAATCATACGATGGACTACTATTTTCGACCTTGACACCTCTATTTGCATAGTAGGACATGTACTCGTAGTGGTGTGTGTAGAAGACCTTCCAGATTGGTGGCATCTCTTATATGCTACCTCCTTGATCGTGCCAGTGTTCATGAGATTTTAGCTCTCGTGACTTGATTCCAGTATATGTCAGACATTTCCAACCATTATGGAGATCTTGATCCATTATATATCTTCAGTCTTCATGAAGATCATGATCCTTTGTATATCTTCATCATGGATATTCTGATCTATTTATATTGTACGTGGTGATGACGACATATGTCATATTGTATCATGCCTATTCATGGCCATTGTACTCTTATGTATCTGGGACCGCTATATGTACTTGCAGTTATATGCAGAGTTGTATCATTGTATTATGCTGATTGGGTGGCTGGTATTCCACTGGGTTCTTCATCACTCCACTTCTGGGATGGATTTATAATGTATTTCGGCCATCGTATGACCCCTCTGACCTCACACATTAGGGGGCATCTATTATAGCTGATTTTACCACACATGGTGAATCACACTTTTATGGCCTTCCCTGTCCATCTACAGACTCCTTAGACCCCATGGACCATTTTTATACCTTTGATGTTTCCAAGATCATCCCTAAAAACATGCTTAAATTGTCATACGTGACTTTTAATCCCTTTCTCGTGTATATACGCGGGTTTGACCTCTAAAACCGCGTACATCGGGATGTGTGCAAAAGGCCAATTTTTTTTGGAGTTTTCCTTGATGTGGATCCGACTCACTTGTCTCCTAGCCTTCCATATTCCTTGAGATCGCTTGGATTCGACCCTTCATTTCCCCATTGAAGAGCTATATAAGGAACCCTTTGGATACATTGAAGCATAAGAGAATTGAGAGCAAAGAAACTATAGTCCATTATTGCCGAAGCTTATACTTGAGTCTGCATCCCTTTGTCCCTTGGAGCACTTTTGTGTTCTTCCCAAGATTTCCTTTTGCTTGTGAGCTTGCTATCGAGAGATGGAGGATTGAAGTGGTGGAGGCCCAAGTGGGGGACTCAGTTTCTCTGATTCGCAGACGTGCCGACAGAGGTTGTCACTCTTGTAATCTCTGTTTTTATATGAATAGAAATATCTTTTCCTGTCCAATAATGTGTATTTGAATGAGTATTTTATCCATGGATGATTTCAAATGCTTATATGTTATTGATTATATATGCTAGAGTAGAGCTAACACAATTATATGTAGCATGCTTGTCTTGTTTGTTGATTGTTGAGGAAGCAATTTACCAATACAAGATGGAGTTGGAAAGCTCAACGGGGATCTACATCAATAGTCTGGGATAAGGTACGAATCGAGATCCTTTAGTGTTATATATTTGGTTTCTCTTGCATATTGGAAAGGATTGATTAATGGATTCAAGCTGTCTGTTGTGGTACCCCAAGCCATAGGAATTTCTCTCCGTAACAGCTGATTTAAGGCGCAACGCTCTTCGCTGTTTGGAATTCCAATGTTCTGGAAACAATCCTTCCTAAAGGTAATGAACAAGGTCTCCGTACCAGGAATATGGAGTTGTGAAAAGAGGACATACATCCATCATATGTAACTCAGCTTCATTGTCCCAATTGTTTTCTTCATTGTTTTTACCTTCAGCCATTAGTTTGCACAATCCTTTCCCTTTAACTATGGATGCTGGTTTGAATTCGAGGTCATATTCTTGTAAAGCTGTTACCCAGTTGCCTCTTCTTTCTCCTAATTCCTTTTGTACAAAAAGAGACCTTACAGTTGGGTGTGGAACTATTACTTTAGTCTGGTTCTTAAGTACGTATGGCCTGAATTGTTTTACCGCTTTGAAGACTGAATAAGCTTGTTTATCCACAACTGGGTAATTCAATTCGGCCCCCTGCAGACTAGTGCTCATAAATGATATGGGGTACTCATCTCCCCCATCTTCCTTCTGAGTAAGCACCGCTGCCAATGAATCATCAGACGCGAAAGTGTACAAAATAATATTTTTTTTCAAAATTTGGACTTTTAAGAGATGGTGCATGTGTAATATATGTCTTTATTTTACTGAATGCATTCTTTTCCACATCATTCCATTTGAATTGTACACTTTGTTTCACCATTTTCTGCAAAGGTTTAACAATTTGAGAAAAATCCGGTACAAACCTATGGAAATTGAACCCAGGTGATAGATCAATTGCACTCACAAAATTACTAATCAAACATGTAAATTTACACACAAAGGAGACTAAAATTGGAGCATAACACTAATCTGTATTGAATAAGTGTACAATAGCCAACCTTATGAATTCATAGGCTGCTGCAATAAATAATTACATGGGAGATTCAAATGCATAAGGATGCCATTCGAAATAGTCAAAAGAAGGCTTACTAAATCTAGTCAAATCCCCCATAGGTGCATAAAGCAGTTTCCAAATCTACCTAGGAGCTTTCGAATTGGAAAAGTCAAGTGCGAAAGCTAATAGGTGATGGAAAGACAACTCATACATGCTTTTATTAGGAGAAAATAATGGAGGATGATGAGGGCCAAAAACAAGTCAACTGCACCTAGTCATACTTTCCCTTTTTCCATAAATCTCAGTAAAGTAGGCAATAAAGCATAAAAAAGCAGACATGCGCTAGGGAGGATTTGGAATAAAGCAGATATGCTAAATATGGATTCCAGGAGGTTTCCCAAGCACTCCATGACTCAGTTTTGGCAAGTTTTACTTCTAGGACATGTGGAAGGACAACTTGCATAGAGTGGAATATTGGAAACTAGGCAAATAAGACAAAAATGGATTAATTAATATCTAAGGTAGCTAACTATGGATTTATTATTCTAACACCCCCCCTTAAGCCTGAATTATGAGTAAAATATCAGAAAATTATAGAGCCTAGCAACAAGGCTTAGTCACCCTTTACATATTGCATGTCCATTTAATCAAGGAAAGAGGCAAAAACCCAGTGGGAAAAATCCTCCCTTAAACATGGACAGTAAAACAAAATTTGAAACTAGTGTCATCAATCATGCTTCACAGCATGATCAGCAATCCCTAGCAGTGATTTGAGATTGCTGAATGTCTTCTCACAAAAAAATTTGGTGAAGATATCTTCTACTTGTTCTGAAGATGCACATAAGTGTAGTTGGATGGTGCCATCATGCACAAGCTGTCTGATGTAGTGCATATGGATATCAATGTGTTTGGTTCTATGTCTCTGAACTGGATCATTGCATATTCGAACAGTGCTCTAATTATCAAAATAGATAATAGTTGAGAACTTTGATTCGAAGCCACACTCACCAAGTAACCCCTACAACCATAAACATTGAGTTGTTGCATTTACAACTCCTCTGTACTCTGCTTCTGTAGATGAGAGTGCAATGGCACTATGTTTCTTGCTTGACCAGCTGATTTGTCCTTCAATAAGCATGAACACATATCCTGATGTTGAATTTTGATCTGTGTTGTCACTTACCCAATCACTGTCAGTAAACCCAATCAAATCAAGATCAGATTTAGCTTTGTAGAAGATCCCATGAGTTCTTGTTCCCTGAACAAAGTTAAAGATCCTTTTGGCTGCTCTCCAATGGATCTCATGAGGCTGATCCATGTATCTTTAAGCCACACTTACTGCATAATAAATATCAGTTTGAGTGTGTGTAAGGTACAGCAAACACCCAATCAGTTGTCTATACAGTGTACTATCTACCATAGGAGAAGAACTTGCTTCTTCAAGCTTAACTCCTGAAAGGAAGGGAGTCTTTCTTGGCTTGCAATCTTTCATGTTGAACTTGTTCAAAAAATCCAAAGCATACTTGGACTGATGTACTTTTATTCCATGTTGGGATTGAGCAATTTTGAGACCCAAAAATTGGCTCAACAACCCCAAATCAGTCATAGAAAATGCATGGTTCATTGCATCCTTCAAGGGGGCAATTTCTTTCTTTGAGCTTCCTGTAATGAGAAGGTCATCCACATACAAGACAATAATCATCAAAGAACCATGAATCAGCTTCAAATAAACATTAGGATTAGACTTGCATCGAATAAAACTCAATGACAGCAGAAAGCCGTCAATCTTGGCATACAAGCCCTGGGGGCTTGCTTAAGCCCATACAATTATTTCTTTAGCTTGCACACAAAAGATGGATTAGTAACAAACCCTTGAGGATGCTGCATGTAAATCTCTTCAGTAATATATCCATTTAGGAAAGCACACTTCACATCCATGTGGTGTACCTCCCACTACTTCGAAGCTGCAATGGCTAAGGCTAGCCTGATGGAGTCCATCTGTGCCACTGGTGCAAAGGTCTCATTGTAATCAATACCATGTACTTGTGAGTAGCCCTTGGCTACCAATCTTGCCTTATATTTAAAAGGTGAACCATCAGAAACAAACTTAGTTTTGAAAACCCACTTACATTGAACTAGATTCCTCCCTGAGGGAAGATCAACCGACTCCCAAGTGTTGTTCTTCTGGAGTGAGATGAATTCTTCTTTCATGGCTGCTTGCCATCTTGGATCATGTGCTTCATATTTATATGTTTTTGGGTCTAATTCAACCATCAGATAGTGTTTCTCTGCAAACAAAGGGTCTTTAATACACAGGGCACTCTCAAACTGAGATCTAGTCCTCCTAGGATCACTAGGATTTCCAGCTCGTTCCCTAGCTGCATGAATGGTATTTGCTTCCCATTTTGGTCTTGTAGGACTATTAGGATATGCAATTAAATCATAATTATTAGATATATCATAATCAGCAAACTCATTTGTCTCTTCACTTACATTCAATGGTTCTGGTGGTGAAGAAGACTCTCCAACTTCAACTACTGCTAAAGGCTCTTCTTGGAACTGAACACTCCTTTCAATGAAGGATTTGTTTGTGCTCAAATTGATCAGCTTGTACCCTTTTGAATCTTCAGAGTACCCAACAAATAGACACTCTTGGCTTTGGGGCTACAAATCCTTCCTCTTTTCTGTTGGAATTCTAGCCCAAGCCCTTGAGCCAAAAATCCTAAAATGGGTCACATATGGCTTGTGCCCACTCCATGCTTTGAAATGATTCATACCATAAAGATGTTTATGAGGCAACCTATTCTGAATATAGGATGCACAATTTATAGCATCGACCCAAAACTTTGGTGGCAAAGTCTTAGCCTCCAACATACAGGTTGCCATCTCCTTCAGTGATCTGTTCTTTCTCTCAGCAACACCATTTTGCTGTGGTGTGTAAGGGATTGAATGCTGCATATGAATACCTGCATCGTCACAATATTGAATGAACTCAGAATTGACATACTCACCACCATTTTCAAATCTGAGGATATTGAGTTTCCTCCTAGATTGGTTTTCAACCAAAGCCTTAAAGACTTTGAAGAGGCCAAAAACTTCAGACTTATGCTTTAGGAAGTAAACCCAACAGTACCTGGAAAAGTCATCTATGAAATTTAATGCATATTTGGCCTGACTCATTGACATATGAGGGAATGGACCAACAACATCACCGTGGATCAACTCAAGAGGCACAGAGGTTCTCTCATGACTAGCTCTCTCAAATTTATGCTCTGGGTGTTTTCCTAGGACACAACCTTGACAGACTCCCTTGGAAAACTTAATATTTGGTAACCCTAAGACCATTTCTTTTTCACTTAGATCAGAAATATAATTATAGTTAATATGGCCAAATCTTTCATGCCAAATCTTGCTTTCCTCATTAGCATGAATCAGAAGAGCAGAGGGGTTTGAGTAGGGTAGAAAATGTGAAAACCAGTATACCTTCGAAGTGTGATCTACAACTCCTTTTGCAATGACTTTACCACTTGAGATCTCCATGATCTCAACATCATCGGGGAGAATATGACCTTCTTTGGAGACCCTGTGTGGGTCATATGATACACTGACAAGAGGTTAGAGGCAATACCTAGAACATACAATACAATGCTGAACTTACCATGGTCAAGATCAATCCTTCCTTTGCCCAAACTGTCAGTGAGAGAGTCATCTCCCAACACTTTTGGTGGACCTTTTGACATGTCAAGAGAGGAGAATGCCTCCTTGGTCGACACCATATGTCTTGAAGCTCCAGAGTCTATGATGAAGCTAGGTGAGCTTGATGTGCCAACAACCAATGCATGAACTCTCTCTTTGTCTTCTGAATTTGATCTTCCTTCCCTCTTCTTTGAGCTATCAGGAAGGGAGATGTTATTCTTCTCCAGGAGTTGGATCAGCATGTCAATTTGCTTCTTCATGTAGGAGATTTCAGGATGAAATCCCTTACTATAGTATGCACACTTGCTCATTTCTCCTTTATTCTTCTTCTTCTGGGGGTTCTTCTTGGAGCCTTGGGGATCTTCCTGAGACTTGTTCTTGTCTCTCTTTTGCTCAGGTGGCTTCTTAGCTTTCTTCTTTCCTTTTGAATCCACCCTCGAATATCCAGCAACCAGAGCTTGGTCTTTGGATGGTTTGATGGTTCCCATTGTAGAAGGAGCAAGTTGATAAAGTCGACTTGAACAAAGACCGACTTAGTCGATCAGCCAACTAAGTAGATGGACCGACTTAGTCGATCAACCGACTTAGTCGATCACCCGACTAAGTCGGTTGGCAGACTGAACTAAGATATTAATTTGGCCATCTAAAGGTCGTGTCGGTTCACCGAACCGACAGGTAGTTATTTTGTAACCGTTCTGTAATCATATATATTAGGATGTTGAGCCAGATGAAAAGGCAGTTCAGTTCTCTACATTGTATGGACTCATATTGTTAATATAATCTGTTTATTTATATCTATTCTTGTCTCTTGTATCTGTTTCATGTTTATGTATGTTTTAGAGTGTATTATTGGTAACCTTATGTGATCTATGAGATTAAAACATTGGTTCCATTACCGGTAGTACATGACTAAAATATATGCTCACATATGATACTAGAGCAGGAGATTAAGGACCGGTGGAAACGTAAAATTGCAAACTATTTGCAGAATTACTCACGAAGGAACATATTAATAGTCGCCGAAGCAAAAGAAAGATTTTTCACAGAGACGCATGAAAAGTTTGTCGAATCAATGCCCCAACTCTTGAAGAAACTCCTGGATGAGAAAGCCGGATGCAACTAAAGAACAATAGTTACTAGAAAAACTGATCCGAGGAGGTAGAACAAATTTGTCAGAGTGGTTTGAAAAAATCACTGATGACTTCTGTGAGGAGCAAGCAGTCGAAGACAGAACTTCGGTGGAAACCGTCAAATAGAAATTTTACATAGATTTCACTGAATAATTTTTGTGTTCCCTACCGACCTTGCTATTCAAATTCTTGATCGAGAAAGGAGCAGGACACATTGTTGAACCTCGTCCACCACTATACGAACAACCATCAAACACTAACTGGGTGGAGAAGCAGAGGAAGTGGGAGAAATTCATTGCAGAAAGGGAGTGGGAATACTTCCTAAGCAAATAAATCGAACTATTTGGGATTTCTAAAAGCATCGGGTAGGGTGTGGGGGGGTAGCTGGTCATGTGTCGAAGATAGAGTATAGTGGATCCTAGTCGACTAAAACCAGATAACAGTCACCAGTAATGAGAAGTCGACTAAAAAGGACCTCAAGAGAATAGTATCCTACGAAAGTATGTCGGACATCCAGAAAATAGAAAGGGAAGAGAGACACTAGAGAAGGGAAGCAAGATGAGAAAGGGCCTTCGAGCTGCACAGAGGACAAAACCCTAGGGAGAACGACCAGGAAGAGAATCCGCCAGAGTCGGGTCATGACCGACATGAAGAAGGCGTAGAACAAGAAGCGTCCCCTAAGGAGGAAGAATTATGGATAGAGCAGCCAGAAGCTCTCCAATTAAGAGCTCCCAATGAAGGAAAAACCATTTCCCCATTGAATCTGCATACTCGAATACAGACTATTGTCAAATAATACCTCTGACTACAAGCTGGTGATTTCAGTACATGGAGCCGACTAGGCGACGAAACGTACCCTGGATGACACATTATTATACGTCGACCAGTGGAAGGGAACTAGGTGACCTTTCAAGCGGCATCCTCCCTCCGAAGTCTCCACTTACTCTTACTGACACATGAAGGAGCGCCCCCCCCCCGCCAAATACAGCTTTAGAAGAAATCAAACACTTAGAACTGCGAACAAATAATTGCAACGGACCATCGACAGCAGAAGTAGACATCAAACAACTGCACGTCGATGAAGAATTGAAAACCGACGGGAATGGAAGTTCCGTCAACCAGAATTTTGCAGGCACAAGTACACCAATAACCCCACCACCCTCATCACCACCCGCACCTCCACCGCCGCCACATTCTGAGAGAAGTGATAGTGATTCAGACATGGGTCACAGATCGGCTCATATTCCTCTTTATGAGGGAGATGAGGACCCCAAACAACATTGGTTCGTCTTTGAGTCGACCTGGGAAGCCAACCAGGTTACAGATGAAGATCGACAAATGGCACAGTTCAAAGGGGCCTTAAGGAAAAGCGCATTGACGTGGTACATGACCTTTTCAGAAAGACAACCCAGAGTGACAAAAGTCAAGATTAAGGTGCATTTTTTTGTCATTTTTCAAAACCCCAGATGCTAAGCACCTGGTCGCAAAGAAGCTTAAAACCACATCACAAAATCCAGGGGAGACCGTCTGTGACTACGATAAACATTGGAAAGACCTACTAAGCCAGCTAGATTACGTTATAGATGAACAATTACTAATCCAATGGTTTCTTGCAGGACTATCTCAGAAAGCACGTCGACACATCAGTCTGGAGACGTTCAAAACTTACGAAGATGCGCTAACAAAAGCTATTCAGGTGGAGATGGACGAAGACATACTTGCTTACCCCACAGAACATAGATTGGAAGAACAGCTCGAGAACGTACATAAGTCTTTGAAGGAACTAAGCCTCAAGAATTAGGAGATTTGGTGTACCAAATGATCGACAGCCAGTCATTCGAAAGATAATTGTCGACAAGATATAGCTGACAAGACGTTCGATTTGTACAGACCAAGTCCTTTTGCGACATTTGCTAGGAACATGGAGATCACTCTACAAAATACTGTCCATTTAACATGAAGAATGGAAAGGATTCCTGGTGCAACATCTGCGAGACCAAAAGTCATAACACGGCCGAATGTCAGTTAAACCTAAAGAACCGATAGAACTATCAGGCGGTCTACCAAACGAATGCAGTGGCACAACATAACGAGCAAAACAATCTAGCAAACAATCAGAACGAACAAAGATACGACGGTTGAAGATATGAGCACCGGTACGACAATTGACACCAAGGATATGGAGGAAGAGGTCGATTCCTTAGGAATCGTGACACATGCCCGCATCGACCCATCCAGTGCTTCACATGTTACAAAGAAGGTCACCGGTATGCAGACTGTCCATACAAGGATAGGACTGATCTCAAATTCTGTACCCACTGTGGGGTAGGGGATCACTCACTAGAGGATTTCCCTACCATGTTAGAAAAAAATAATACCAAGAAAAATGTTAATGTCTTGTCTTGTGTGCAAAAGAATGATGTAATAACCACCAAAAATTTACATATTGTAACTCAACAAGGAACAAAAACAGGACTTGATAACCCCATAATTAGTAAGATTAAAAACACAAACATTTATCCTGACCCACTGAAGGAAAAACAAACATATAAAGAAGCAACTCACGTATTTCAAGAAATGGCACGCCAAGAAAGCATGACTAATAGTCGACCCAACACAATAAATCAATTAATCCAACTCGTTCAAACAGACAAATCAGTCTCTCAGTTCATTGAATTTCTACATGAAATAAAAGATACCAACTCTCAGAAACAAACAAAAAACATCTGCAGCTTGAACCAAAAAGACAAAAGTGATGCCGACCCCCTTGTCGACCTAGAAATCGAAGGTTACCACGTCCGAAAAGTAGTGCTCAACTTCGTCTCACAAGTCAATATCATGACTCATGACACTTGGGAACATATGGGTAGACCTTGACTCTATGAGTCAAGCATATACCTGAAACTCGCCGACCAAGGCCTAATTGAACCCATTGGAGTCTAGAAAAATGTCGACACGACCATCAAAGGAATCTTGACTAAGGTCGACTTCGAAATCATCGACCCAAAGGAAGGATCCAGCTCCTTCCTAGCACTAGTCGGTCGACCTTGGGGTAGAAAGATGAAAGCATCCATGTCCTTGGACAAGGAACACATCAAACTAAAAGGAAATGGTCAAAAGGTCATTGTACCCATTCATCCATCCCAAGGGGAACCTTGGAATGAACCAATTGATGAGGAAGTCGACGTCCGACAACTCTATCAAATCCACAACAATGCAGACTACACAGAACCAAACACCTACAGAGAACTTTACTTAGGTAACCAAGATTTAGTTGGTTATAACTCAGATGCCGAATTGTACGATTGGGAGATCGAAAACTACAAACCAAAAACAAGAGGGTGCTGGACTATACAAAGAGTGTAGAAAAATCCCACCCAATAGTGCTTCATAGTATCCATTATCCCAAAAATATTCAAAAAGAAAATAAGGGAACATCCTACCTTACAACCAACCAAATTGAATACTACACAACTACCAAGGTATAAGGAGAGGGAATCACTAGTCATGCATGTCGAGCAAGTGTCTAAAAACATTGGTGAACATGGCCGAATTCAAAGCCTAGTTGAAACTTTTATAGGTCAAGTAGCTAGATGGTGGGATATCCATCAGACAAGACTAAAGACCTGGACAACTGCTTCGACTTACTTTGTCGAAAGGTTTGGAGGAAAGAAGTTAACCCAACAAGTTTCCATACCTATATTCACTCAAGGGAAAAACCCATAAGAACATATCAAAACCTGTGAAAAGGAGTGGATAAGACTGGGATACAAGGATGAACGAGTGTGGCCCCACTTATTCCCATCAACCCTAGCTGACTTACCAAAAAAATGGTATAAAATGGAAGAAGCTAGAGGTGAAACCTTCTTATGGCATGAACTTAGAGAAAATTTTATTAAAGACTTCAACTTCATACCTCAAAATGAAAATTTGGTCGAAACAGTAAAGCAAATTAAACAATTTATTCAACCGATCGAAAACCAACCCCTTCAAGAACATCGACAGACAAGGGACTGTAACAATATACAAACATGGTCAAAATCACAGTCGACCCACTTACAATTAGAAAATGAAAACATAGAAGGCAAGAGCTTCAGATGGAAAACCAACCATGCTGAAACAACAAGACCTATCCGCACAATCTTGAACGTCGCAACAACTGACAAACAAGATACTGACAGAATGACTGCAACTGACTTCCCTACCACATTCTCATAGTTCAAAGAAGGAAGTTGATTGATCAATGAATCCAAAGCACCAGAGTGGCTAGATGCTAAAGTAAAAACTAAAGAAGTCGACATCTCAAACGACGATCGACCAAAACTAGCAAAAATTGGGGATTACTAGAACGAACAACAAACCACAGAGATAGTGAACTTACTAAAAGAGTTCTAAGATGTCTTTTCTAGGGATTATAAAGACCTAAAAGGCTTACTCCATGAAATGGGAGAAATAAAAATTGATACTAAACCTGATGTTTGACCTGTCAAGAAAAGACCCTATAAACTAGCTCACAAATACAAGGAGATAGTCAAAAAGGAAATTGATAACATGTTAGCAGCAGGAATCATCTACCATATCGACCAATCAGAATGGGCAAGTCCAATGGTCATACAACCCAAGAAACATGACCCGACCAGGCTAAGAATTTGTGTCGATTTCAGGGAACTAAATAAAGTAACACTAACAGACCCATTTCCCACCCCTTATGCAGATGAAATCTTGAATGAAGTTGCAGGCCATGAATGCTACTCATTTACAGATGGATTCTTAGGCTGTAACCAAGTACCAATAGCTAAATAAGACTAGAAGAAGACAACATTTGTGTGTGAATTTGGTTCCTTTGCTTACAAATTTATGCCTTTTGGATTAAAGAATGCACCTGCAGTGTTTTCTCGAATTGTTGTCAAAACATTCCAAGAATACATCTATAAAACCATGGCAGTATACTTTGGCGACTGGACAATATACTCCACCTTAAAAGATCATTGCAAATGGCTCAGACTTATGCTGGAGAGATGTAGATAGATCCAACTCTCCCTAAACATCAAGAAATGTATATTTGTGACCCCCATAGGGATACTATTAGGGCACATTGTCTGTAAGGAAGGCATCAAGGTCGACTTTGCAAAGATTAAAATTATCCTCGACCTGAAACCACCAGTAAACCCCAAACAAGTCAGGGTGTTACTTCGCCATACAGGCTATTACAGAAAATCCATAAGATACTATTCAGATATGACCTATCCTCTTGAAGAACTATTAAGGGAAGATCAAGAGTTTAAGTGGATAGAGGAATGCCACATCTCTTTCGAAAAATTGAAAAGAAAATTAGTCGAAGCCCCCATCTTAAAGTTTCCAAACTGGTCGATCAAATTCCATTTCCATATTGATGCATCAGAAATAGCAATAGGAGCAATCCTAACTCAACCAGGAGATGATGGAATGGATTATCCCATAGTTTACAGTAGTCAAAAATTAAATAAGGCTGAGAGAAACTATTCGACCACAGAAAGAGAAGCCCTAGGTATGGTCTTTTCCCTCCAAAAATATCGACATTACCTTTTAGCTAACCCCTTCACATTCTATACCGACCATCAAGCCCTGAAGTATCTTTTCAATAAACCACTCCATCATGGAAGGATTTGTCAATGGCTACTTCTCTTCCAAGAATTTGAGTTCGAAGTCATTGTCCGACCGGGCAAGTTAAATGTCGGGCCCGACCATCTATCCTGAATCGACACAGGAGAGGAACCGACCAGAGTCGACGATGACTTACCTAATGCACATTTGTTTCGCATAGAAGTAGTACTAGCAGAACTAGAATAAATAGCTCAGTTCTTAGAAAACGAGCAGGCACCAGAAGGTATGAGTACCAAGAAAAAAAAATCTTAGCTATGAAGGCTGCGCTATACAGTCTCATTAACAGATTTTTATACAAAATGAGATTAGACGACATCCTCAGAAGGTGTGTACTCGAACATGAACGAGACCAAATCATACATGAAGCACACTATGGACCTATAGGGGGACATTTCCAAGCAGACACAGCTGCAAACAAAATACAACAGTTAGGATTATGGTGGCCGACACTCCACAAAGATTGCAAAACTTTTGTTAGTCGATGTGACAGATGTCAACAACTTGGTCAACCCCTTCCTAGTACAGAAATTCCCTTGATATCAGTAAACCCCAGTCTCACATTCGAAATATGGGCCATAGACTTCATAGGACCATTTCCTATGCCAACAAAAAGATCAGGTGCAAGGTATATTATTACTGCAGTGGAATATGTTACTAAGTGGGCAAGAGCTGAACCTGTCGATACATGTTCTAGCGAGATAGCTGCTAAATTCATCTATGAAAATATCATCACTAGATTCAGATGCCCACTAACCTTGATTAGCGACCAAGGGACACACTTTATTAACAAAACTATCAAACCCTAACTGACCAGTTCCAAATTGATCACTGATGGAGTACAACATATCATCCTCAGTCGAATGGAGCGATTGAAGCATTCATTAAAACATTAACAAAAGGGTTAACTAAAATATGTAATGCTGGAAAGGACGACTAGGATGAGAAAATACCTACAGTCTTATGGGCATACAGAACAGCCTATAAACGATCGACCGACCAAACCCCATTTCGACTAGTCTATGGACAAGAAGCAGTAGTCCCACTACATTTCCGACAACAGACACCTATCATTGCACAACTACTACATGTTGATGTCGAACAAGGAAGGAAGGACCGACTATTTCAACTCAGCAAGCTGGAAGAGCACTGACTCATGGCCATGCAACACCAAGAGATTTAGAAGGAACAACAGAAAGGACGACATGATCGCAACATCAAAAATAGAAACCTGTTGGTCGGTGA
Organism: Pseudotsuga menziesii; assembly: GCA_001517045.1. Taxonomy (NCBI): domain Eukaryota; kingdom Viridiplantae; phylum Streptophyta; class Pinopsida; order Pinales; family Pinaceae; genus Pseudotsuga; species Pseudotsuga menziesii. Next base: position 205,238 of record LPNX010412036.1, on the reverse strand, counting down.
CCTTGCCTTACTTTATAATAGTCAAGTCAAAGGAAAACCTAAGAAGCTCCACACAGAATGGACGGGACCTTACATTGTCGAAGAGATACATCCCAACAGATCAGTCCGACTGAGGACATTACAGGGCCTAGTATTTCGCAAGATCATTAATGGAGCCCGACTGAAACGTTACAGAAATTAACACCTAAAAAAAAAAGTCATATAACGACCATAACCGACAACCAAAATCCATAAAAAACTAAAAATTCCAAAAACAAAATAATACCCCAAACACGAAAACCATGATAGGACATTACTATCTTGACAACCGCCATCATGACCATCGACCACTCCTATCGACCATTTTCATCACCGACACCGGCCGACCACCTCGACAGTCCCATCGTGCATTCATGACCTCGAGCGCTGAAAGCAAATCACCATTAGTTCACACTCGTGTATTCCAGCTGGAACATCACGTATGCCATTAATACATCCATTATCGCACATGAACACACCATTTCCTATAAGTACTGGACCATTGAAGGTTCATTCACCACAAACTTTACACATAGAGCATTAGAACACCCAGTCGACCAAAAGCCAAGAACCCCATAGTGACATCGACCAAACCGACACAATGGCCCCTAAACAAACCAGAGCCTCGACTAAGGCCAAGGAGATATAGGTTGCAGATACACCTTTAGTCCATAGACTGAAAAACATAAAAAATGCCAAAGTACAAGAAGGACCATGGCAAAAGCAATGGACCGAAATACAAGAATGGGGCTTTGTCGAAAAAAATATGACTCAAGCAGCAGAAAAAGTCAGACGCAACACCCTCTTTGGATATGCCAATGCACCGCTGATGGCCAGCTTTGGTGGCACAAAGGAAGCTACTGTGAAATTCATTATCAATCGATATCACAATGGCCGATTCTACTTTGATGAGCCGATCGACATATCTGGAGATGTCATCTCCAAGTTAACCGATCTCTCTAATAGAGGAGACCCTGTACCAGTCAGAATCAAAGAAGGACTGGTCGAAGAACTTACGGGATCCCCTTCCGGAAAAAACTCAAAAGGGTTGATGATCAGTCAAATCACAACTCGAACGCCACAGATTGTGGCCAAAATCATTGCCATTACACTCACATTAGCAGGTCAAGGCAGCGACCTCAAGTTATACATGCTGGAAGCCATCGACACTATTGCCATCGACGGACGACTATATAGATGGGGAGATTACGTCACCAACCTGATAAAAACTGTCTGTGAGCGATGCTAGGAAATGGGGGGAATCATCAAGTTCCCCTCCCTCATCTTATGGATTGTTATGTACCACATCTGCCCAGAAGGAAGCCTAGTCTTTCGGGAACCGTCCAGATTCGACATGTGGAGATTTAAACCCTTCTCCCAGAAAGGAACCCTGCACGAACTGGAGCATGGGAAAGTATTATTGGAGAATTGGTTCCAACAATTGAAAGTTCACATGAATAGATGGAGGGTGCCTCAAAACATCTGATGAAGTCTGCCCGTGAACTCACACATCCAGCTTGAGCTTGACCATACCTCGGTGTGGTACATGCAGGGCGAGGACTCCAATGCCAAAGACCTCGATTATTATCCGTCTGTCGACCAAATTTTCCAAGAAATATCTAGACAGGCTAAGACAAAGATACCAGTACCAACAGCAGCCAAACAAATCAACTTCTCAATCGAGGAGCCACTGACCGACCAAGAAAAGGAGGAAGACTATGAGCTCAACCTCTACATTAGCACATTTGTGTCAGAAGAGACACCGGTCAAGCACACTGGTTGACTATATATTACTATCAAGCCTCCGACCACAAAGAACATAGACCCACAGCCTGCAAAACCAAAGCCACCACAGCAGCAGATAGCTCCCCCAACTCCAGCAAGTGTCGTCCCAACTTAGGCACCGACGGGCAAAGTTGAACCAGACAACCCTGAGTATGCTGTTACAAAAAGAATTATTAGAAAACTTGACAAAGAAATAGCAGCAGCCAGGAAGAAAATAAAAACACACAAACAACAACAGGGTAAAGGTAAGCACAAACTTATCATTGCCGAATCATCAGACGATGAAGAAAAACTGGCAGCTACGGCCCTTGACATCATAGAAGATGCCGCCGCAAATAAAGTGCTGGTCGAAACCCAGTTCCAGCGTTTTGTCGATGCAGGGGCACAAATGGGTCGACCAAAGAAAGCAAAAACTATGACGATGCCTGAAAATGTCGTCGATCTGGTGTCGACACCTCCACCCCCATCACCGAAACAAATAATCGAGGAGCAAGCACCGGCACAACAGTCTGTCAGTCCCCTCAACTTATACAAAAGTGTGATGCCGAAGATGGTAAAATCAAAATTTGACAAAGACACCGACTTACAAGCTTTCTTCGAGACACTGCCTACACTGTTTCAGTCGGCTCAGAATATTTCCACCCAAGCTCCTATCTATACAAGTAGAGGCACACAACCCCCAGTCATTGCAAACATCACGTCAACCTTCACAAGACATCTCGACAAGGAAGGTGAGGTGACTCGACATTTGTTCTCTACTATCGACCCGGCCGACCCCGTGCCCCAAGATGACCTACCAGCCACTACACCGACGGGAACAGAACCGCCTTCCAATGTCAACCCACCCGATAACCTACCACTCAACCATACTTCCCCCAAACCTATCACCCCCGACCATTCACCAACTCCATCACCACCGCCACCACCATCCCCACCACCACCACCACCCCCTGACTCACATACAGGCCCACCACAACTGACTACATCCACACAACCAGAGATGACCGCCATCCCACCTCCCTAGTCAAACAAACCATTAGCTTCTAACCCACAAACCCAACATCCAGGATCAACTGTTGCAGGTACATAGGAGACAGAAAAAGAAAAGCACAAGAAAAAGAAGGTGCATCATGCGAAGTCTTCCAAAATCCAAATCAGCTTAAAGGATGCAATTTCCTTAACTGACACAGAGATGGGACAGCTCCTCAAAACCCTAGCGAGCGAAGCAAAGATGAGGAGTGCAAGGAAAAGTAAATAACTCCAGGCCAAAAACACAGAACAGATCGAGTTTCTCAACATATGCAAAAATTTGGCCCAGTTCGTCATACCGGGCCCCATAGAAATCGACACCGATAAACCGTTTGAAAGAGCATATCAGCTATTCGAGAGTATGGTGTCAACCATCCAAGCACACATTCAGGAAACCAAGGAGGAACAGAAAGACGAAACTGCCAGACTCCTACTAGCACAACACACTGCATTTTCGAAAGCATACAAAGTATTACAGGACCATATGGAGGAATATGTCGTAATCGAAGAAGTACTAAGAGATTGGCCTACTCACTATGGGAAATTTTATCAGCAGACACAATAGACTCGGCAAGGGATTGAGGCATTGGAGAGCAGGAAGACCACGGAGGCAACACTTAGACCGACAACAGCAGAATAGAGAGTGCTGGAAACCACCAAACTGCAGAAACTGGAAAGCGAAGCACATCAGTGGGTGCAACAATCTCTTCCCAACTTAGAAAAAGTCAACATCATCTGCCCACAGATGAAACGACATATCGAGACTGTAGAGGAGAAGGACCAGTTCATGGGCCCCAACATGGAGAAGATAGCCGAAGTCTCCATCTCAAAAAAGATGTCAATCTTATTAGGCTTAACCACACTGACCATCGATATCCAGAAAAGCTTTGCAAGGTTGAAAAGACTACCAACATCACCTCGCCATCATAGCCCCAACCATTGTTGAAGTCTGCGTATAGAAACGACCAACCATCAGAATTCACAGCCCACCACAGTAGATTCTTTTTTTGAAATCCCAAGCAAGGATTTTGTGTACCTCCTTGTTTCTTTAGGACGAAGAAACATTTTGTTCGTGGGGGAGATGTAGAAGGAGCAAGTTGATAAAGTCAACTTGAACAAAGACCGACTTAGTCGATCAGCCGACTAAGTTGATGGACCGACTTAGTCAATCAGCCGACTAAGTCGATGGGCCAACTTAGTCGATCAGCTGACTAAGTCGATTGGCCGACTGAACTAAGATATTAAGTCGGCCATCTAAAGGTCACGTCGGTTCACCGAACTGACATGTAGTTATTTTGTAACTGTTCTGTAATCATATATATTAGGCTGTTGAGCCAGATGAAAAGGCAGTTCAGTTCTCTGCATTGTATGGACTCATATTGTTAATATAATCTGTTTATTTCTATCTGTTCTTGTCTCTTGTATTTGTTTCATATTTATGTATGTTTTAGAGTGTATTATTGGTAACCTTATGTGATCTATGAGATTACAACACCCATCATCACCAGTTTGTCTTGTTCTTGTGTGAGGGATTCCATGAACTCTGCAAGCTTAAGCATCTTCCAGGCTCGAGCTGTCAACTTGGTGGCATGGAAGGTCGAAACAAACAATGAATAGTTAGGGCCAAGCTTCGAGAGTATGTCCAAAACTAGTTTCTCCTCCTTCTTTTCAATTCCACACTATTTTAGCTGCAAAACAAAGGTTTTAAACTTGGAAAAATAGAGTTGCAGGGATTCGAAGCTGCTGGGACTTAAGGAGATCAATTCATTCTCAATTTGATGTCCTCTCATCTCATCTGTCTTACCAAAAATCTCTACAAGCTTCTCCCATACTTCATTTGGTGATTTCAATCCATCAAGATGGAAGAGGAGGTCTCTGGATATGCTCAGACACAAGAGACCATAGGCCTCATCCTTCCTGTTGTGCCATTTAATATTCTCTGCAGCTGCATTGGGATCTATTTCAGTTTCCATAGTCACCCTATAGATACCTTTCACTCTCAACAGTATCTCCATCTCTGATTTCCATTCAAATAAATTAAATGGAGTCAAGATGATCTTCTGAGATTGATCCATAGCTCTGAATTGTGCCCTTCAACCAACAGAATGCTCCTAGTCAAGATGTCAAACCTAAAATATCAATATGGAAGGAGATAAATTGATCTACAAAGGCTCTGATACCATGTGGAAATTGAACCTAGGTGATAGATCAATTGCACTCACAAAATTACTAATCAAACATGCAAATTTACACACAAAGGAGACTGAAATTGGAGCATAACACTAATCTATATTGAATAAGTGTACAATAGCCAACCTTGTGAATTCATAGGCTACTGCAATAAATAATTACATGAGAGATTTGAATGCATAAGGATGCCATTCGAAATAGTCAAAAGCAGGCTTACTAAATCTAGTCAAATCCCCCATAGGTGCATAAAGCAGTTTCTAAATCTACCTAGGAGATTTCAAATTGGCAAAGTCAAGTGGGAAAGCTAATAGGTGATGGAAAGACAACTCATACATGCTTTTATTAGGAGAAAATAATGGAGGACGATGAGGGAAAAAAACAAGTCAACTGCACCTAGTCATACTTTCCCTTTTGCCATAAATCTAAGTAAAGCAGGCAATAAAGCAAAAAAAAGTAGACATGCACTAGGGAGGATCTGGAATAAAGTAGATTTGATAAATATGGATTCTAGGAGGTTCCCCAAGCACTCCATGACTCGGTTTTGGCAAGTTTGACTTCTAGGACATGTGGAAGGACAACTTGCATAGAGTGGAATATTGGAAACTAGGCAAATAAGACAAAAATGGATTAATTAATGTCTAAGGTAGCTAACTATGGATTGTTAGGATTATTAATCCTCCCTTGTCCAAATTTGTTCATATGTCTAAATTGGGAGTCATGTCTAAATCAGGAGTCCATCCAGTCTATTTATAGTCATTAACACCATTGGGTCCACTTGGCCTAATTGGGGCACATGTTTCAGTTACTAAAGTGTGGGGAACACTAATTGAGGCTCACTGCCATTGATTGCACTTGATTGCATCAGTTTAGGATCATCCTAGACCAATCCCTACAATTTAGGAAGCCACTGGGAGTGCCGAAACCAACCAAGGTCAGTTCACTTCAGTTAATGACTAGTCAAGCTAAGTTAGGAGTTAGTTACATTGAGTTCTAGTCCTCTACATTCAGTTAGCGCTAGGTTTACTTGACTGCACTCATGTGGGGTGCATTTCTCACCTATGATAGTTATTTAACCTTATTTAACACTGAATGTAACACTTGAGTTGTGTTTTAGAGCTTCGATGATATCCGGTTATGGTTTAGACAAGGTCAGTTAACTACTGAGTCCTTCGATAGTGATTTAGACAAGGTCTTAGTTACCTACAATCAAATAGAGTCTATCAATTCGAATTTCCTCATGTGGATTTGAATTTCATGTGGCTATTAAAGCCATTTTACTTCATTGTAATTATCATCTAATTACTTTTTGATTAATGAAAGCATTCACAGGTGCAAGCCATTTTGCACTGTTTCATTCTTCAATTGCTGAGTAAATTATGAGATCTACTTTGTGAGTTGTGTATTTGTCTACAGATCTATGTGCTCAAATTTACATGGTATCAGAGCCTCGGTGGACAAAACTCCTCTCCTCCTCAGATCTCCAGCCATATCATTTTTTTTGCAAATTGCTCTTTCCAGTACTGCACCAGAAGAAGAGAATTTACCACTTACTATCCCAAGTTAGGAAATTGTTGATCAAGCTTGCTTGATCAACTATGTTGGGTGTGAAGGAAATTCCAAAAGTGTAAACCTTCAACCTTACTTTGTATGTTTGATTGTATGACAGGTTATCATCTTTTCTTATAGCATTCGCTACAAGTAGCCCTTTCTTCTCACTACATTCGCTACAGCAGCTCAGTTCTTCCTACTACATTCGAAATGGATAGAGCCTCTCACTCCCTTCAACTATCACCAGTGGAAGGCAGACATGGTGATAATGCTCTGCACCAAAGGGCTCTTCAAACTCATAGAAGAAGCAGAGGAAGAGCCAGATTCAGATAAAGACAAACCTAAGTACATGAACAGGCTTGATGAATCCCATGGACACTTGCTCTCCTCAGTCTCTAAATATCATTGGTTCCACATCCTAGAATTGAACACTCCCAAGGAGGTTTTGGACAAGCTTCCTCCCTATTTGATAAGCATGATGACATGAGGATCCATCATCTAGAAAATGATCTGATTACTCTCAATCCATCCAATTTTGAATCTCTGAATGAATTCTTCACAAAGTTCAAGAACTTGATATATCTGTTGAAGCAATGTAAAGTGGAGAAGGATGAATATCAACTCATCCTTGCTATTCTCACAAAGATCAATGTAGACTACTCAGTCTTTGTATCCACCTTCCAAACAGTAAGGCTCACTACTCCAAATTGGAAGATGCCCACTCTTAATGCTTTCATCCAATCTCTTATTTCTAATAATGATAAAATGATCCAAATGGGGATCATTCGATCTCCCAAAGATCTAGCTATAGTTGCAAGAGGAGATAAGGTAGCGAATGACAAAGGGAAGCAAAGAGATGAGTCCCCTATGAAGAAAGAGCAGTCAAAAGAACCTTCAGGTTCGAAGAGAAGCAACATGAATGGAAAAGGCAAGGTCCTCTGCTCTTACTGTGGAAGGGGATTCCATTCAGAAAGCTCCTATATGAGAAGACAACTTGATGAAATGGCTTTTCTTTTGAAAAAGCACAACATTTTTATACGTTCTAGCACAAAGAAGAATGACTCTGAAGAAGAAGAAGATGAAGAATACCAAAGGAAAGGACATTCACTGAATTCTTGCTGCACATCAGCACCTATCTTCCTCATTGATTTTGGAGCTTCCAACCATATGGCTGCATCTAGAGAATCATTCTCTTCTTTTTAGTCCTTTGATGGTCCTAGTATCCAGATGGGCAATAATAGTAAAGTCAAAACAAAGGGGAAGGGATCTGTCCAACTTGAACATGGAAGGTTCAAAGATGTACTATTTGTTCCCTCCCTAGCTTCAAACCTGTTATCTGTCTATCAGATGACCCATACTGGATCTCCAAAGCGAGTGATCTTTGGTCCTGACTCAGTGGAGATCACAGATATCTCTACTGGGAGCATCATAGCAAAGGGTACTACAAATCATGCTTCAAAAGAATATGAGTTCTCACATTTCATGCCTCCTTCAGAACCAGTGCAATCTCAGCAACCACCTGCAAGGGAAGGTAAAATCATTGCATCTACTTCTTTTTATAGCTTCTACTAGTATTGCAGATCCATATATATTAGTTTATGACCTTGAGATTTAGGGTGACTCAGATCTATATTCAGTCCCTACTTCCAAACTGGAAGCTAGGAAGATGACTGGAAACTCACATGACACTCAGAAAGGAAAGACTCTTGCGCTATGTCATGCTATCTTACCTCATTCATGGAGATGCAATAGACTCCCTGTAAGATGATATATGGAAAGGGATCAATATTACTACATTCAGAAGAATGGATATGATCATACACCTCTTCATTCAGCAAGAGACAAAGGTTACATTCCTCCTTCCTTCCATCATCATTTTTGGAGAAGAAGGAGAAGTCTACATGCCAGGCCCCAGAATACCTGTGCACATCACACCATGCATGCTACTTCACTACCTCACATAGATGAAGATTGCAGCAACATATTTTCAAGTTTTTCAAACTTGAGACTTGATTCTACCTGCTTAGCTAGAGGGAGGGATTTTTTCTCATGTGGTTTTTACCCCAGCTCCTTGTATTAAGTAGTTACTTTATTTTACTTGATGTAATGGGTGACATATGGTCTTAGTTACTAGGGCCCATAGTTTGTCCAAGTTAGCATTCAGGGGGGGTGTTAGGATTATTAATCCTCTCTTTTCCAAATTTGGTCATATGTCTAAATTGGGAGTCATGTCTAAATCGAGAGTCCATCCAGTCTATTTATAGTCATTAACACCATTGGGTCCACTCGGCCTAATTGGGGCACATGTTTCAGTTACTAAAGTGTGGGGAACAATAATTGAGGCTCACTGCCACTGATTGCACTTGATTGCATCAGTTTAGGAGCCTCCTAGACCAATCCCTACAATTTAGGAAGCCACTGGGAGTGCCGAAACCAACCAAGGTCAGTTCACTTCAGTTAATGACTAGTCAAGCTAAGTTAGGAGTCAGTTACATTCAGTTCTAGTCCTCTACATTCAATTAGCGCTAGGTTTACTTGATTGCACTCATGTGGGGGGCATTTCTCACCTACCACAATCAGTTAACCTTAGTCAACACTGAATGTAACACTTGAGTTGTGTTTTAGAGCTCCGATGAACTTCGGTTATGGTTTAGACAAGGTCAGTTAACTAATGAGTCCTTTGATAGTGATTTAGACAAGGTCTTAGTTACCTACAGTCAAGTAGAGTCTATCAATTTGAATTTCCTCATGTGGATTTGAATTTCATGTGGCTATTAAAGCCATTTTACTTCATTGTAATCATCATCTGATTATGTTTTGATTAATGAAAGCATTCACAGCTGCAAGCCATTTTTACACTGTTTCATTCTTCAATTGCTGAGTAAATTGTGAGATCTACTTTGTGAATTGTGTATTTTTCTACAGATCTATGTGCTCAAATTTACATGGATTTATTATTCTAACAAAACCTTCGCACGAAATTAATTGTCCCCATGAATGCTTGCATACCTTTTTTGTTATGGGGTGAAGGGATATGTTCGATGGCCTTAATCCTTTCTGGGTCTATGGAGATCCCTTTTTTAGAAATGACATGACCCAGTAGCTTTCCTTCTATAACCGCAAACACACACTTCTTGGGATTCAAGGAGATACCATATTTTCGGCAACGCTTGAAAATTTGTTTTAGATGGAATGCGTGTTCTTCTCTCTTCTTTGAAAATATTGTGATATCATCGAGATATACCACAACACTACGGCCAATCAGAAAGTAGAAAGCTATATCCATGGCCCTCTGGAAAGTAGCTCCAGCATTTATGAGTCCAAAGGGCATCCTTCTGTAAGCAAAAGTTCCCTACCTTGTTCTGAATGTAGTTTTAAGTCTGTCTTCTTCAGCTACTAACACTTGATTGTAGCCAGAGAATCCATCTAATAATGAAAATAACTCAGAACCCAAAACCATCTGCAATATCTATTCCATGGGTGGGACTGGATAGTTGTCTTTATCCGAAGCACGATCAAGGTTTCTGAAATCCACACATAGCCTGATTTCTCTAGATTTCTTCCTTACTGGTACTAGATTCGAAACCCATTTCGAGTGTCTGACTTTGAATATAATGTTAGCATACAATAATTTATTCACTTCATTCTGAATTAAAGGCTCCAGTTTTGGATGCATTTTTGTCAAAGGCTGTTGATAAGGCTTGACTCGAGATCTAATACGGATGACATGCTGTATAATCTTGGTGTCATATGTTTTAAGCTCTTCATATGTCCAGGAAAACACATCTTTGTACTATTTGAACAAAATGATGAACTTATTTCTTTCACTCGGGGAGCAACACTTTCCCAAATTCACATATTTGGGCTCAACTTCAGTCCCTAAATTTATTAGCTCGAATTGTAAAGACGAGCTACGAGTCTTGACATTTGCTGGCCTTCTGAATTTTTTTGTCTAGATCAAACATTCGCTCTAAGGTCCTGACTCCTTTAGGAATAAAATTGTCAAATTTTAACTCAGCTTGATGTTCTTCATCATTGATAATTGCCCCTTTGAAAGTCTCATCATTCGTCAAACATTCCAGAATTTTTTGATCATCATCAAAAACCCGTAAATTGGTGATCATGTCCGGAACTGAAGGCCTGAAAAGTAATTCAATAGAACATCTATTATTAGAGGGTACAAGCCTTGCAACTGAGGTAGCTAACAAGTCAGCTGCTGCATTCTTTAGTCTAGGAATGGATACAATATTAAATGCATAAAAATTTCTAAGCAAATCCCATACTTCATTCTAATAAGCTTTTAAATGAGGTGAAATGCAATGAATCTGATTTCGAATCTGTTTTACAATTATTTCAGAATCCCCATACACTTTCAGATTCTCTACTTTTAATTCAATTGCTTTTCTTAGTCCCTGAACTAATGCTTCGTATTCGGCTGTATTATTGGTACATTCAAACTCTAATCTACATGAAAGAAAATGTTTATTTTTCTTTGGATCAATCAGGACACAGCCAACTCCTTATCCTACCAATGTCTTAGATCCATAAAAAAAAAGTTTCCAAAAACTATCTACTTCTACTATACTTGAATAAAAAACTACATCTGAAACTAAGTCTACTATATTACAATCAATCTCATCAGCTCATGAAAATTGAAGGAGATTGGGCTGGGTGTCTGGTGTGCCGCTGGCTTCTTCCACTTGGTAGTTTCCCAGTTCTAGTTCAATGAAGTAATTCCCCAAAATAGAATTCACTGGTTCATTCTTACCCTCCAACGGAGTAACATTGTGCTTCATGTGGGGCTATCTTAATACTTTAATTTGATTGGGATTTCCCTTATAAGGCAACCACATATGTAACCAATCTGATGCAAAATATCCATTTAGCTTTGCTGACCAATCTCGAATCAAAACAAGTCCATAAGCCTCAGGCATGTCTGCTACTACAATATCAATGAACTGACATACCTTTTCTTTTGAAGATAATCGAATCAGAACATCCTCCATTTCCCCAATTACCTTCACAGTTGTTCTGTCTAACTGAATAACCTGCCAGGTAGATGGTTTAGGTTGTCCATTTATCTTCTTGTAGACTGAAAGTGGCATAACATTGACAGATTCCCTTGAGTCTACTAAACAGTTGTGCACGTTATGGTTGAAAATTTCAAAAGTTAATAGAAATGGTGGGGTTTTGTATTTAGATTTACCTCCCACACTTGCTTCACCAATTTATTCTTCTTCAAGTTGATTGTCAGTGGGAAGCTTTTCTTCAGGTACTTCAAGTGCTTTTAACAATTTTTCTTTCTGTTGAGGCACATTACACATTTCAAACAGGGAAATATTTGCCTTATCCCTCTTAATATCTTCCACAATATCATACTCCATCTTATGTTCTTTGAGATTCTTTTTTACATCATCAATCTTCTCCTCAATGGGCTTAATAGGCATGTTGATTTGCTTTGGATCCTGACTCGTAATGGTGAATTCAGGTATTTTATCAACTGTGGTGCTCTTCTGAATTTTCTTTACGTTCTCTTGAAGTCTCTTAATTTTCGGGAGTATTGACCTGTCTTCTTTTTATCAAACCTTGAATTCTCATTGTCACATTTGTTTCTGATATATCTTCCTGTTTCAAATAACCTTCTTCTTTGGTATCAAACATCGAGACACAGTCCCATAAGACCAGAGCATCATCTTCTTGTTTTTTTGTGGATTTATTACCCTTTTCTTCCTCATCATTAGCCTCTGTTAGTTTGGAGTCCAATAGCTGATTCATTACTAATGTCATTGAATTTATCCATTGAGGGCAATTTTTTTTCAGAATGGGATTGCTGATGAAAGGTGAAAAAGTTATCCATACCTACCTCTATTAAGTTCATTGATGCAGGACTGTGTGGAGGAGTTTTAGATTGATTGTTGTCCTCTCTCCTTTTATAGTAAGGATTAAAGGCTTTATGGGCCTCCTTTTATTTTTCCAGATCTATCACTCTGTTAGATAGTTTCTGCATCATTTTCAACATTCCTTCAAAGTCATGTGACTGCTCCTCCTTAGGCTAAGTAAATAATAAGGATTTCTTACCAAAAGTTTTTTCTCCCATCTGCTCAGGATAATATTCTATGCTCTCTTTTTCATCTTCTACTCTCTCATATTCTTCATAAGTCTCTGATAACGTAGGTTTGACTTTCATCTTGGAAAACATGGCCAAATCAGGCCCTAGAGTTGAAGTATAGTATTCAATCAGAACTTTATCAGAGGGCTTATCAGTTTCAAATTTTTTTTTAAGATAAGCAGCAAATCTTTGGGTGAAACTATGCACTTTTTCTTTTCTTTCTTTATTCAAAGTGCATAACCCTTTCATTGAAGCTACATGAGTTTTCTGGGATGCATATTTACTTCTGAATATTCTTTCAAATGTGTCCCAGTCTGTGATTGAGTTTGCAGGCAAAGAAAAATACCATGAGGCTGCTGCTCCTTTCAGGGTATGTGGAAACATTTTGCAGACTACATCTTCATGTTCTCCAGCCCTTAGTCCTTCTATAGCCAAGTAAAATCTTTGCAAATGATCATCTACTAAAATCTTTTCACTTGGGTCAAACTTAGGCAACATTTTCTCAAAATCCTGAGGTAAGTCATGCAAAGGAGGTGCCAGGTTTAAAGGTGATCTAGCCCTCCAAGAAGGTGATGGATTTGGTGGGTTGGGTGGCTGATTTGATTTTACATTAGGCATGATTCTGGGTGGAGAATGAGGTGGTGAATGAACAGGTGAACAATAGGGTGTACCTAGGCCCAATTGATTCAGAGGTTGAACAACTTCCTGTAAGGCTGTTTCTACCAGTTCTTCAAAATATTCAACCAACACTGCATCTTCCAATATGGGATGGTCTTTCTTCTTATATTTTCTTCTGGGTAAGGCAGGGATAATCGGTAATCCTCTGATCTTCTTCGCATAAGCCCTATTAAATCTTCTCAGATCATCAACTACTTCATTATCAATAGAATACAAATGCTCTTTACCTTTCTCTTCAGGAATTGGATCGGGAAACAAACTGCTTTTAGAACTGTCACCAGTGGAGTAATTTCGAGGAAATGGGTTTCCTTGGCCAGCCATGCATTGGCGGCCCTTCTTCTAGCGCCAAAAAATGTTGGGGCCTGGAAAATCACTGGTAACAACAGTTAGGGATTCTCCCCAGTAAACGTTCCCAACTAGCCCGTTACTGTTTGGTATGGGGAATCCGTCCAGTTTATGGTCCGGCTACTGTAGGTCAAGTAACAAAATAAAGGTTTTACTGGTTACGGCCCGGTCCACCATGTATATTTTTAGTTTTTTGAATTTAAGTATGATATGCAAGTGCCTAATCTAAGAATGCAGATTGATAGAGAATACAAGGAGCAGTCACAATGTGATGTGCAGGTTCTTACCTCTCTTCTTAACTCTCTCGCATCTAAATCACAAACAACAGGAAACTAAAACCGACTATCTAACCTATCCCTAGGGAGCAATATTATCATTTATCAACTGAGTAATGTATTTATGCTCATGCATTAAGAAAAATCACAGATAGCTGTTACTTATTTCAAAACACATAAACATTAATAGATAGATGAACAACAAGATAGCTTATTGTTTATGAAAAGGCTTCATTACTCATAGTGGAAATTTCATAGAATAAACTAGAGAACATTCATAACAAGAACATAGGTTCAAAGAGTTAGAACGATCTCACAGTTAATGGACACAAAGATGAAAATGAAATAGTTCACATTCAACAAATCCATATCACAGCATTTGAAAAGTTCCACCAAGCTTTCTCCAACAGGAAACTTGTAATTCTTATTGCAAAAGGAAATAGTTCTTCTTACAACATGTTCTCACAAATCTATCTGGGAAAAAGTCCCTTATTCCCTCTAACTCTCCTATATTTATACAAAACAACAAAACCTTTGGGTTTCCCTCCCCGGGTGACCTTTGGGCTCCCCCAATCATTTAATCTCACAATTTTGTCCTTTGTGAGTGCTCATTATTCATACAATACGTTACTTTTTAGATTAATATTTAAGAGCACTTTGTAAAGAGGGACTGGCTTGGTAACTGATGAACCTTTTCCAAGCCTGGGCCTCTGTTGCTATCGATTCTGCTCAATAATCCATTGATTTTTTTTTTTGAGATCCTGTTGATGCTTAAAAGTTCACTATCTTCTTTTGTGAGAAATATCTCTACTTCTTAATTTTAGTTTCTTTAGCCAACTCCCTGCTGCTTTGTCCTTTAGATATGTCTTCTTTGCAGCAGCAATCATCATACTGGATCTGAAAAACATTCTAAGTCTATCTGCAGTTAAACGAAAACTTAATATTAATATGGACTGCATTCAAGAAAACGTAAACCACATTATCAATAAAACTAATCATCAAATGTGAGGCCTTGCACTATTTTCTCATCGCAAAAACCCTAATATGATAAAAAGAATCAAAAACCTCCGCCGCCCATAAAATAGGGTAAAAACACACACAAAACGGAGGGAAAAACCCTCACCGGCGGGAAAAACTAAGCATCGGGTAGATAAACTCCTCTTCGATGAACGAAAAAAATTACATGTCGGAAGTTTAGTTCACTAAGCCACTGCAATGGTGAAAACCATATAGACTAAGGGTTTCGGAGCAAAATAAAACGTCGGTGAAATAAAGCACTAAAAGCTACCATCCATGCATCAAAGATTGGAACCACTAATCATCGACGAGAGAATTTACTGGAAAGCCGCAACGACAAAAAGTGGACAGACAACAGGTTCCGCAATAACAAAAATCATCGGTAATCGGAAGATTTGAGGACTATGCATCGGTGACCCAAGGCTCAATGATGCCGCCGCGTTGGCAACGCAAATGACTAGCCCCCCCCCCTGATCAATAGTCAAAACCATTCCGATAGCAAAAACAAAACATCGCAAAGTAAAAACTTGATCAATAAAACCAAGGCATTGACAAAAATCGGAACTATCCATCGACACATTCTCTATTCATATTCTGAAATGAAGGTGATATAGAAAATTAATGCCCCACTTCACACATCAATAGATTTCCGATAGCAATCAGAAAAAATCATTGAAACATGAAAAATCATCAAAAAAATTAAGTGCTCGGAAGACTTTAAAGTTGTGCAGCAGTTAAAATAGTTCATTTCATCTCCGAAACAGTAGCAGCATAGATAACTAAAACCCTGAATCAATCTTCAACAAAACTCCGATAGCGATAAAACCAAACCATCGAAAAAATAAAAAATACTAAGTTCCACAGTCAAAAGCATTGGCAGTTTTAGATCATTGAACTTCCGAGATGAAGGAAAAACAGTTGACCTCAATTCGACCTCAAAATCCAAATTTGTAGCAGAGAAAAACAGAGTTCAGGAATCTAAACAATTTCACGCAAGATAAAATCAAAAGGAGGGTCCAAAATTTAAAATTTTTTGGGAAAACAGTTGCAGTTGCGACAAGGTGGAAGATGTTTACGTTGGTATCCAGTGCGGTGGTTGTTTATTGTATGCTGATTAATTAATACCCGGTACCGACAGATTCTTTTTGGCAGTACTAATGAATGAACCTCGGGACAAAAATATCATGACCTGCTAGGGTTTCCCTCATTTTTCTCCATTTGCTTCTTAGTTTTATTGGGCTCTGTTAGGGTGGATGGTTCCCCGGTCATGGATACTTCCTGAGCTAGAAAGCTCAGCTCGTAGTAACGCCATTTTCTAGTCGAAGGATCCACAATATTTGCTATGTAAGGTATCGAAATTCATCTAAAAAAAAGCAATGATTTTTCTATCCTAGGTCACACCGTAACGTGAGAGCCTGGTTGGGTGAAAAAGACTTGCAAAGTTTCTCTAAGGAGTCTTCCCTTCCGGATTCACAGCCCAGGTAAGCATTGTTATGTTTTTTCTTTTAAAACATGTAAATTTTTCCAGTTTGTATAAAATACTAACTTTGTTTCAATGGTTGTAGGTACTCGTACCCCATTCGTCGAGGACCATGGTATCACATCTGCTATAGGGTTTCCTGGTAAGGAATAACCCATCTAATGTTGGATTCTCCTTCGTTGATGAGTGAGCTTCATGGGGAAATATGGTTAACCCTACATCTCCATTAACATAAGAAGGAAAAGAGGTGGATAAAGGCCTCTCTGAAATTGTATGGATTGACTAAGTTCTTTAGTCTGTGGTGAATTTAAATGTATTTATTCCTAACTCTTGGACTGTTATTTAGTTGAGGTTTTCTCGTTCTATATAGTGCCCAATCTTAGTGGTGTTGTTTTGTTATTTAAATGTTAAGGCATTTATAATAACTATGCACATTGGATTATGCCCATATTTACTTAGGGTTTACTGTAACAACTTAAATTTGAGCTTTGGCCCATATATTTGCTTAGAGTTTTGTTTAATTGTATCTTGGAACATGGTTTTGGGCTCGTATTTTGCTTAAAGTTTAACTGCAATTCTCGAAATGGGATTTAAGTTGTAATATGAATTTAGTATTGTAACGATTGTACTCTCCTTGAGGTGTTAATCATCGTTACATCATTAATACTCTGTATTTGCTTAAGGTTTAACAAAAATCCTAAAAGGAGCTATGTTCTATAAATTGTTAGGGTTTAACTATATTATTTCTCTATTTATTGTATTATTACCCGATACTAGTGATATTTTTATGTTGTAACCCCTTTACGTTTTAACTGTAAATCTAAATTGGGATTCCGATCTGCGAGTAGTTAGGGTTTAGCTGTTGTGCTTCTTCATTTGTTGAAATACTTATCTAATGTTAGTCAGCATGGTTTACTCTGTATTTCATAATTCTGTGAATACTTAACGATACAAGATTATAACAACAATTTTATGAATTATTCTTATTTTTATTTACACCTATGCAAAGTTGTAGGCGCATGCAAGTGTTATGCATAATTTGTTTTTTTAATATGCAACCATGGGTTAATGAATTACAGAGTTTTTCACTGCCGAATAGGGACATGGGATGTTGCTAGTCTTTTGGAATCTTTTTTTTCATGCGTTCATTATCTAGATGTGTGTATTGATGTGTTAAGCCTCCCAACTTACTCCACGATAGGAGTCTATGATGAAAGGGATACTTTTTCAACGCTGTGAATGTAGATCGCTACCTATCCCTTATGATCTATAATACACCCTAGAAACATTGTCGATTGACTAAATATCTTAAATCCATTGGACTGTACCATTCTCAGCTACGACTTTTGATGATGACAGTGAATGTATTAACTAGCCTTCCTCCTTCGATCGTGGTTAAATAACTTGTTTTCCTTAGTGACCTCTACAACTAATCAGTTGCCTAGACGCAAAAATTAACCCATTAACTAGATAGATGTAATGTTAATCTTACAAAGGTATGAAATTTTGATGCAGATCTATGAATCACAACTAAAGTTTTAATAATCCTTCATTTTCCATTAAGATAGAGAGAAAATGTTCTAGTTCTGTTAGTAATGTTAATACTTAAGACTGCAATTCCAGCTTTGTTCATAATAACCAGATAATATTTAATCAACAAATTTCTAATATGGTAAAGGGAAAAATGATACGGTTCTATTAGAAAAATTAACATCAATAATGTGTATTCCAGCTTAATCATAATCAACGAGATACTTCATCTAACAAATTCACATGAGATAATTGTTGCTGCACTAATTTCATTCTAACTAGGAATTAAAACAATTAAAACATAAAATAATGACTTGAGTTCTCAATATGCAGGAAGTTAAAATCCATACGCTACAAATTATACAACTGTAACATAAGGTAATATTCATTAGAAACTTAGAAAATGATGCAAGAAGAATATGATAGGAACAACCACATTCTTCCCAACCGTAGATTGCGAGCAGCTTTTCCTTTCTGCTCTAATCACCCCCGATCTTAATCGTGCATACCCAGAGTGGAAACAATTAACCTCAGTCACAAAACTCCTTTTTTTAATAAGAAATTTTTTCCTAACACCAAAGTGCTCACACAACAAATCTTTCTTCCTCCGACATACTAAGCAGCGTCCTTCCTCCTGCATATGCCTCTTTATATTTAATTTTCCTAGGTCTTTTACAAGCAGCCGATTCCCTTTGGAATTTTCGTAGCTATCAAAATCCATGATTTTTAGGGAGTGTCTAGTGCCATTATTGCACTCTCGACACTTGTTTTGACTTCCCCGAGGTTAACTCTTTCTTGTCCTCCACTCTTGTATGCATGATTTCCTAGTGTGGTTGTCCTCCATTATTCTCCACTTTATTAAATCCAAATTGTTGATTACATTTGTCCAATAAATGGCCAATTGGCAGATTCCATATCTAGCCAATTTATCAATTTAAACAATAAGCTAATTAAATAACATAATTAAGCATAATTTCATTTCTTGGGGATGTTACATGTCCATAATGTAATTACCTCTGATCTCGTATTTATGTCAGAGCCACAATTCAAAGAAATATTATAGAAATATATATCATTTAACCATATTACCACCCCTGCTCCTCCACATGATGCCTGCAATTGAGATGCCCCATCAAAATATGCTCTGCAACAATATCTAGGAAAAGAAGGTGGTTTTTGCTTTAACTCATTGATCTTTTTAGTAACACCCAATCTCCCGTCAAAATATGCAAGTATTCTTCTGCATGTATCCCACAACTATGTTTTTCTACCTTAAAAATGGTGAGATTCTATTATAAAAAGAGGATCATAGAGCAATAACAATAAACAATAAACAAGATGCAAATATTAAAACACATCACAAGAGAGACATAGATATAACATGGTTCACCCAAGATGGGATATGTCCACACATAAATTATCAGTTCTTTATTATTATTCTGTCCAACAAAATGAAGGGATTCAACCTGCAACAACCCCACTACACTTCCTCTTCACTCTCTCACAGTATCTCTCACACAATTGCATATATTGTTTTACACTACTACAATACAATACACAACTGTATTACAATGCTTTCCTTTTATAGGGGGATTACCATGGGAAAATACCATGGGTCACCCAATATCACGGGCTCGTAAACTATTGTCCAACAAACATCCCAAAAATTTCTTTCAGAGGAAAAACCTCTGTCGAGGGGGATGGCTCCCCCCGTACCCCTCATTCTGGGATGAGTGTATAGTACAAATGGGGTATAAACATGGATGAACAATAACATATATGAATCTGGAAGATCAGGCTCCACAACCAAATAATCTCTCACTTGGAGACTAATCACAACAAATCCACCGCTGCTACACTTGTTGGACTATGCTTTGAACCTTCGACTTGGAAACTTTGTCTTCTTCACCTTCATGCTTGAAGGCCAACTTAAACTGAGAAGGAACTCAGTTTCTCTTTGGTTACTACCTTTTGTCAACATGTCTACAAGATTTTGGCTAGTATGTATCTTTTCCAACTTTAACAATTGATCTTCTAGAACATATATGATGAAATGGTACTTAAGGTATATATGTTTAGTCTTTGAATGAAAGATGAGTCTTTGCATGATGAATGGCACTCATGATGTCACTGTACAACCTGCTATTCTCTTGCTTCTACCAAATTCCTCCATGAACCTCTACAACCAAATCATCTCTTTACTAGCCTTTGTAGTAGCAACATAATTTGCTTCCGTTGTTGAAAGTACACCAACCTTTTGCAGTTTTCAAATCCAACTTACTGTTGTAACCTATTCCACCTATAGTAAAAACATAACCCATGGTGCTCCTCCTGCTCTCTTTATCACCTGCCATATCTGCATCAACATATCCCTATAGAACCGTGTCTAAACCTCCAAAACATAATGCATGAGAATTGGCACCTCTCACATATCTGAGAATCCACTGTACTGGTTTTTAATGTTTTTTAAATGGATTTTTCATATACCTGCTTACAACTCCCAATGCATGTGCAATATATGGTCTTGTGCATACCATGGCATACATCAAACTGCGAGCTACTGATGAATAGGGAACCTTGGACATTTATTTTATCTCTTCCCATGTCTTGGGACACATCTCCTTACTTAGTTTGAAATGGCTGGCTAAAGCTGTACTAACTAGTTTTTCATTTTGCATTCCAAACCTCTTCAACACCTTTTCTATGTACTCACCTTGAGACAATGTCAATTTGCAATTTTTCCTATCTCTTGTTACTCTCATACCAAGGATTTGCTTTGCAGCACCCAAATCCTTCATCACAAATGATTTAGTTAGTTTCCTTTTGAGCACATTTATATCCTCCATGTTAGACCATGCAACAAGCATGTCATCCACAAACAATAACAAGATAATATATCTTCCATTATCAATCCTCTTGAAATAAACACAATGGTCAGAATGACATCTACTATAACCTTGTTCTATCATAAACTTATCAAATTTTAAATACCATTGCCTTGGATCTTGCTTCAGGTCATACAATCTCTTCTTCAACCTACAAACCAAATTCTCCTTCCCTTTGACCTCATACCCATGTGGCTGCTGCATATAAATCTCTTCCTCCAAATCCCCATGGAGAAAGGTTGGTTTTACATCTAACTGTTCAAGATGCAAATATTCTACCATCACTAGACTTAAAATAGTGCTAATTGAAGTCATTTTAACAATATGAGAAAATATTTCATCAAAATATATACCTTTCTTTTGTGCAAACCCCTTTAAAACAAGTCTAGCCTTGTACCGCTTCTTGCCTCCATCTTCTTCCTTCAACATGTAAACCCATTTATTTTGCAATGCTCTTTTTCCTGTAGGAAACTCAAACAAATCCCAAGTTTGGTTTCTTACCAATGATTCCATCTCATCATTCATGCCTTACTCCCACTTCTTTCTAGTTTCTACTTGCATTGCCTCTTCATAACATTCTGGTTCACCATAACCGTTCATCAATAAATAATACAGTGAATGAGAGAATCATTTAGTGGGTCTACTTAACCTGGTAGATCTTCTTACATTTTCAGGAGTTTGAGATACCTGTTGTTGCTCTTGATTTTTTGGTGCCTTTGGAACTTCATTTTCTTTGATTTCATCAAGCATTGTGTACTCTGTGTTTTTTGATTCCTCTTTCTTTCCTTGCAATTGATCTTTGTACATAACCTTTTCATTGAAAACTACATCTCTACTCCTAATGAATTTGTGATTTTCATAATCCCATAAGAGATAACCAAAATCATGAACCTCGTATCCAATAAAGGTACATTTCTTGGATTTAGCCTAAAGCTTTCTTCTATTTTATTTATCAATATGGACAAATGCTTCACAACCAAAAGGTCTCAGAAATGAGTAGTTTACCTTTTTACTAGTCCATGCCTCCTCTGGAGTTCCACCATCCAAAGTGCTTGAAGGCCCTCTATTTATTAAATAAATAACAATACCTACAATATCATCCCAAAACTATAAGGAAAACCCCACATTTAATCTCATACACCTTGCATGCTCCATGATCATTATGTTCATCCTTTCTGACACACCATTTTCTTATGGTGTTCCTGGGTCTGTCTTCTCTCTACAAATCCTATAGTATTCACCTCCATTATCAGATCTAAGACATTTCAACCTTTTTTTGTCTCATTCTCAACCAAAGTTTTCCACTTCTTAAAAGTAGCAAACACATCAGATTTTTTTCTAATGTAATAAAGCAAAGTTTTTCTAGTTGCATCATCAATAAAAGTAACATAATAATGAGAGACACCAAGAGATTGTAACTAATCCAGTCCTCATACATCTATATGCATAAGATCTAACGTTTCACTCTTCTTTTGTTTCCCAACCCTGAGAGATCTAACTCTCTTATGTTTTCCATAAACACAGTTCTCACAGAATTCCAAACTTATGTGCTTCAGATCTGGAAGCAATTTCCTTGAGTGAAGAATCTGCATCCCCTTTCATTCATGTGGCTAATCCTATGGTGCCACCATGCTGCACCTGTTTCTGTGGAAGCTACAGAGATAGAATAATAGTATTATGAGGACATAAATACAACGTACGTATCCTATCTCCTTTTTCTATTACCAGTGCTCCTTTAGTGATCTTCCACCACATTTTTCCAAACATAGACAAATAACCGCTATCTCCCAACTTCCCTGTTGAGATCAAATTTTTTTATAGCAGGAATATGGCTTACATCTTTTAACAACCATTCATTTCCATTATTTAACTTAATCCGTACCTTACCCATTCCAACAATTTTACATGGTTCATCATCCCCCAATAAAACATGTCCAAAATCACCTGGAACATAATCATGAAAGTATTTCCTATGGGGTATAGAATGACAAGAATCCCGTGAATCTACTACTCAGTAATCACCAAAGTTATGTAATGCAATAATCAAAGCATCTCGTAACACATCACCTGCTACATTTGCTTCCTGAGTAGTCTCCTGCTTCCCGTCTCCTTTCTTCTTTGCAGCTCTACAGTCTTTCTTCAAGTATCTTCTCTTAACACAGTTCCAACACTCTATCTTGTTGAAATAATGTAACTTCGAAGAATAATTTACTTGTACTTCACATTATTATTATTCCTCCTTCGAGAGATGTTACTGATGTAAAAGGTCATGTAAAAGTCATGAGATAAACCCTCCATTATAAGTCAGGTCAATAGAACCCATCAAAGAAGAATATAATTATTATTGTGAAGTTTACCTAGGTAGGTCAACCGGCTCAGAAGGAATATTGGAAATTATACTCTCAGATGCATGCGGTCCTTTTCCCTCAACATCTTTAAGCGGGTATCATTATTATGTAACATTCATTGATGGTTACTCTCGTAAGACTTGGGTTTACTTTTTCAAATCAAAGTATGAAGTGTTTGTAAATTTCAAGGAATTAGTAGGGATGTAACCTTTGATGAAGATACAACTCTCAATCAACCAAGAAAGTGCCAACTTGAAGAAACATATGAAGAAGCTGCAGTTCCCAAAGTTGCAAAACTGATGAAGGAAGTTGCACCTTCTCTTGATACTGAGATTCCGGAAGAACATAATATTTTGGATCCCAAATAACCTCCCCATATGAATATCTCCCACAAGAGAAATCCATATTGGGGTCATGAGATTATTCAAGAAGAAGAAAGGTATGGCTCTCCAGAAGGCTCCACAAGGTAGAGCAAGAAGCCAAATCCATTTCCTAGTTATGTGGCTTTGATGTGTGATCTTGTAGACAAAGAACTTACTTGTTTTGAATTTGATCCACTCAATAGTTGGCATGCTTATTGAATTCGACAGGTTCAGCATTGACTTTGACAAGTCCAAACCTAGACAGGTTTTACATATTGACATGCATCATCGACTTCAGCATCTCGACACGACTACAATAGAATGTCTCTCTGTCTTCTAGTCGTCTGTAACAGTTTAAATTCTAAACTGTTCTAACTTCTTTGTAACTGAACATAATGGGTAGTCACCCAAGCGTCTAAAAATTCTATATAAGCATGTACACTATTGTAATATAAGAGGAAATCAATGTATAATAGAGTGTTGTGCATCATACAATAGTAGTTGAATAGAAAAGATTGGCTTTAATTATTGCATTTTTTCTGTGCGTATACTTTCTTAGCTATGTAGTGTATTTCCTTCTTTGCTTATTCTTTATATGCTTCTGCCATAAAATTTATCGATTCATTCGGTCGAACTGTTGTCCTCTGATGTGTGTCATCACCCAGATCATTGGTATCAGAGTAAGATTCAAAGCTTAAGTTGTGTAGACACTTGTATCGAAGTTACCTGTCTTATGCCTTTTCAAACACGCTCGCAATATAAGCAAACACTACCTTTGAATTTAGAGAATATGGCCGAAGAAACAGACAATAGACATGCAACTGACGAGATAGAGAAACTCATAGAAAAAGCAATACAAAAGAAATTTTTCGACTACAGAAGAAATTTTTTGACTAGTTTACCTTTTTACTAGTCCATGCCTCCTCTGGAATTCCACCATCCAAAGTGCTTGAAGTCCCTCTATTTATTAAATAAACAACAATATCTACAACATCATCCCAAAACTATTAGGGAAACCCCACATTTAATCTCATACACCTTGCACGCTCCATGTTCGTTCTGTTCATCCTTTCTGACACACCATTTTCTTGTGGTGTTCCTGGGTCTGTCTTCTCTCTACAAATCCCATGGTATGAACAATAACTATCAAACTCCTTCCTACAGTATTCACCTCCATTATTAGATCTGAGACATTTCAACCTTTTTTTTGTCTCATTCTCAACCAAAGGTTTCCACTTCTTAAAAGTAGCAAACACCTCAGATTTTTTTCTAATGTAATAAAGCGAAGTTTTTCTAGTTGCATCTTCTTTAAAAGTAACATAATAATGAGCCACCAAGAGATTGTAACTAATCCGGTCCTCATACATCTATATGCACAAGCTCTAACGTTTCACTCTTTTTTTGTTTCCCAACCCTGAGAAATCTAACTCTCTTATGTTTTCCATAAACACAGTTTTCACAGAATTCCAAACTTACATGCTTCAGATTTGGAAGCAATTTCCTTGAGTGAAGAATCTAAATCCCCTTCTCATTCATGTGGCTAATCCTATGGTGCCACTATGCTGCACCTGTTTCTATGGAATCTACAGAGATAGAATAATAGTATTATGAGGACATAAATACGACATACGTATCCTATCTCCTTTTGCTATTACCAGTGCTCCTTTAGTGATCTTCCACCACATTTTTCCAAATGTAGACAAACAACCGCTATCTCCCATTTTCCCTGTTGAGATCAATTTTTTTATAGCAGGAATATGACTTACATATTTTAACAACCATTCATTTCCATTATTTAACTTAATCTGTACCTTACCCATTCCAACAATTTTACATGGTTCATCATCCCCCAATAAAACATGTCCAAAATCACATGGAACATAATCATGAAAGAATTTCCTATGGGGTATAGCATGAAATGAATCCCATGAATCTACTACCTAGTAATCACTAGTATTATGTAATGCAATAATCAAAGCATCTCGTAACACATCACCTGCTACATTTGCTTCTTGAGTAGTCTCCTGCTTCTCTTCTCCTTTCTTCTTTGGAGCTCTACAGTCTTTCTTCAAGTATCTTCTCTTAACACAATTCCAACAGTCTATCATGTTCAAATAATGTAACTTCAAAGAATATTCTACTTGTACTTCACATTATTATTATTCCTCCTTCGAGAGATGTTACTAACGTAATAGGTCATGTAAAAGTCATGAGGTAAACCCTCCATTGTAAGTAAGGTCAATAGAACCCATAAAAGAATAATATAATTATTATTGTGAAGTTTACCTAATTAGGTCAACCCTGTCAGTTAGATAGGTTGGCCCAGTTTGGTAAAATGTTAGTTGGGAAAATAGTATAAATAGGAAGGTGCCCTCCCTCAACGATACACACTCACTCACACTTGTATTGCGTAAGAGAGAGAAAGAAGGAGGGATAGAGAAGGAAGAGAACTAGTGTCTTTGGTGTTTTGGATCTTATGCTTGGGGTTTGGTCTCTCACATGATGAGACCTTGGTATTTGGTAATTGAATACTCATAATCTATATTGAGAAATATTTTGCTGTTTTTTTTTCCTCTAGGGTTTCCCAGGGTAAATTGTTGTGTATCTTGTGATTGTGATTCTTTCAATGCTCCTCTTTATGCGTTTATTGTGAAAATGTATTAAATGATTATAAATTTAGGAATTAATATATTGCATCATATAAAACTCAACATGGTATCATAGCTAGCTTAAAGAGCATCTTTCATGAGGCAAATCTCTCTCCCCTTCTCCAAAAAAGAAAATTAGGGTTTTCTACTAAAGTGAAATTTTTGAGTGCAAGTGACATAGGGAAGTGCACCCCTTCTAGGTGCATATTTTGGCACCAATATTGATTTTTTTCAGTGTGTAGATCCTCTGGAAATACAAGCCCTAGTTTGGCTTTGAACCAGAAAACCAGAAAACCAGAAACAGAACGAGAAACTGCAGTCCAAAATCTTATTAGTCTAGTTTCAAGGGTTAGAATCTGGATTCTTCAGAAAATAATTGTACCATCATACTCGCCTCATTCAAGCACATGTTTTGGTGAGTATATTTTTCATTTCTGAGAAATTTTCAAATTTTGTCATTTTCTGATCTCTGGGACAAGATGTCTCCAATTACTAAGCTTGATGACAAGTTGGAAGGTATATACAAATTATGTGCTTGGAAATACATAATAGGACTCATTATAGAAGATAATGATCTTGCAAAGTTTATCAAGGAAGTTGTGTCGGAGCCCGAAAAAGATGAAGCAAATGAAAAGTATAAGAACGACATGATTAGAGCCAAGAGGATCATAACAGATTCTATCATGGGTAATTTGATTCCTCAAGTATCCTCTAAGGATACACCTAAGGAGATATTTGATGCCCTATCAAGAATGTATGAATAATAACATCCCAAGAAGTTAGCAAATGAAGAAGTTGAAGAATATATTTTATTCTCCACTCTCTTCGGGTCTTTGAAACCTGGAAGTGACACATGGCTGATTGATAGTGGTGCTTCAAAGGACATGATAGGTCAAAAGAAGACTCTTTCCAATTTTGAGGAAAGGGAATCTCCTTAGAAAGTTTCACTAGGAGATGACTACCAATATCTGATCAATGGAATAGGATAAGCCACACACAATCTTGTTTTAGGAACCTCGATGCAGATGAAGGATGTACTATATGTTCCTGGCTTGAAGAAGAACTTACTTTCTATTTCATCCCTAGATAAGAAAGGATTTTGAGTTTCCTTTCTAGATGGTGAAGTTCTTATGTGACGTAGAGGTAAGTATTTAAAAGATGCATCTATCATTGGGACAGAAGAAGGTGGTATATATAAACTGAGAGGTCACTCAGAAGAAACATTGATTCATGATACTACAATTCCATGTGAACTATGTCATAGAAGGCCTGCTCACATAAACTACAAAGCACTACCACATGTGAGAAAGGTAGTCACAGGTCTACCAGACCTAGAGATTGCCCGTGAAGGAATATGTAAAGGATGTGCACAAAGGAAAGAACATAAAGAATCCATTTCTAAATAGAGACATCAAGTCAGAAGGAATATTGGAAATTATACTCTCAGATGTATGCAGTCCTTTTCCCTCAACATATTTAAGTGGGTATGTATATTATGTAACTTTCATTGATAGTTACTCTCGTAAGACTTGGGTTTACTTTTTCAAATCAAAATATGAAGTGTTTGGAAAGTTCAAGGAATTATTAGGGATGTAACCTTTGATGAAGATACAACTCTCAATCAACCTAGAAAGTGCCAACTTGAAGAAACATATGAAGAAGCTGCAGTTCCCAAAGTTGTACCTTCTCTTGATACTGATATTCTGAAAGAACATGATATGTTGGATCCCAAATAACCTCCCCACATGAATATCTCCCACAAGAGAAATCCATCTTGGGATTGTGAGATTATTCAAGAAGAAGAAAGGTATGGCTCTCTAGAAGGCTCCACAAGGTAGAGCAAGAAGCCAAATCCATTTCCTAGTTATGTGGCTTTGATGTTTGATCTTGTAGACAAAGAATTTACTTGTTTTGAAGTTGATCCACTCAATAGTTGGCATGCTTATCGAATTCGATAGGTTCAGCATCAACTTTAACAAGTCTGAACCTCGACAAGTTTTACATCTCGACATGCAGCGTCGACTTCAGCCTCTCGACACGACTACAATAGAATGTCTCTCTGTCTTCCATTCATCTGTAACAGTTTAACTTTTGAACTGTTCTAACTTCTTTGTAACTAAACATAATGGGTAGTCACCCAAGCATCTAAAAATTGTATAAAAGCATGTACACTATTGTAATATAAGAGGAAATCAATGTATAATAGAGTGTTGTGCATCATACAATAGTAGTCGAATAGAAAAGATTGGCTTGAATTATTGCAATTTTTCTGTGTGTATACTTTCTTAGCTATGTAGTATATTTCCTTCTTTGCTTATTCTTTATATGCTTCCACCATAACATTTATCGATTCATTTGGTCGAACTGTTGTCCTTTAACGTGCACCTAGGAACCCAGATCATTGGTATCAAAGCAAGATTCAGAGCTTAAGTTGTGTAGACACTTATATCGAAGTTACCTGGATTATTCCTTTTCAAACACACTCACAATGCAAGCAAACACTACCTTCGAATTTAGAGAATATGGTTGAAGAAACAGACAATAGACATGCAACTGTCGAGATAGAGAAACTCATAGAAAAAGCAATACAGAAGAAATTTTTTGACTAGTTTACCTTTTTACTAGTCCATGCCTACTCTGGAATTCCACCATCTAAAGCACCTGAAGTCCCTCTATTTATTAAATAAACAACAATATATACAACATCATCCCAAAAATATAAGGGAAACCCCACATTTAATCTCATACACCTTGCACGCTCCATGATCATTCCGTTCATCCTTTCTGACACACCATTTTCTTGTGGTGTTCCTGGGTCTGTCTTCTCTCTACAAATCCCATGGTATGAACAATAACCATCAAAATCCTTCCTACAGTATTCACCTCCATTATCAGATCTGAGACATTTCAACCTTTTTTTTGTCTCATTCTCAACCAAAGATTTCCACTTCTTAAATGTAGCAAACACCTCAGATTTTTTTCTAATGTAATAAAGCGAAGTTTTTCTAGTTGCATCATCAATAAAAGTAACATAATAATGAGAGCCACCAAGAGATTGTAACTAATCCAGTCCTCACACATATATATGCACAAGCACTAACGTTTCACTCTTCTTTTGTTTCCCAACCCTGAGAAATATAACTCTCTTATATTTTCCATAAACACAGTTCTCACAGAATTCCAAACTTACATGCTTTAGATCTGGAAGCAATTTCCTTGAGTGAAGAATCTGCATCCCCTTTTCATTCATGTGGCTAATCCTATGGTGCCACCATGCTGCACCTGTTTCCATGGAAGCTACAAAGATAGAATAATAGTATTATGAGGATATAAATACAACGTATGTAGCCTATCTCCTTTTTCTATTACCAGTGCTCCTTTAGTGATCTTCCACCACGTTTTTCCAAATGTAGACAAACAACCGCTATCTCCCATTTTCCCTGTTGAGATCAATTTTTTTATAGCAGGAATATGACTTACATATTTTAACAACCATTCATTTCCATTATTTAACTTAATCCGTACCTTACCCATTCCAACAATTTTACATGGTTCATCATCCCCCAATAAAACATGTCCAAAATCACATGGAACATAATCATGAAAGAATTTCCTATGGGGTATAGCATGACATGAATCTTGTGAATATACTACCCAGTAATCACCAGTGTTATGTAATGCAATAATAAAAGCATCTCGTCACACATCACCTGCTACATTTGCTTCCTGAGTAGTCTCCTACTTCTTGTCTCCTTTCTTCTTTGGAGCTCTACAGTCTTTCTTCAAGTATCTTCTCTTAACACAGTTCCAACACTCTATCATGTTCAAATAATTTAACTTCAAAGAATATTATACTTGTACTTCACATTATTATTATTCCTCCTTCAAGAGATGTTACTAATGTAATAGGTCATGTAAAAGTCATGAAGTAAACCCTCCATTGTAAGTCAAGTCAATAGAATCCATAAAAGAAGAATATAATTATTATTGTGAAGTTTACCTAGGTAGGTCAACCCTGTCAGTTAGATAGGTTGGCCCAGTTAGGTAAAATGTTAGTTGGAAAACTAATGTAAATATGGAGGCTCCCTCCTTGAATTATACACACTCACTCACACTTGTATTGCGCAAGAGAGAGATAGAAGGAGGGTGATCCAGGGGGTCATTCGTATTTCAAAGTTACACTGATCCAAGATAAAGAAAAATGGCTATTACAATGGTTCTTACATATGGTTTTGCATAGAGAATTCTATGCGCATAGGTTGTTTCTTGCCCACATGTTCCGAAACTAGACTTTGCATATATGTTATGAACCCCATCAAATGAAATGCTAAGATGTTGCAATGTTGGCGGGATATTCATGTGACGTATATCGCGTAGCTCGGTGACATTTCCCTTAACAGTTGTGGAAAGGCCGTGTAGTTAATGGTTAACCATTTAATGTTTGGCTCACAGTCTGTTGACAGCATCGGAGGTCGGAAGCATTTGCCCTTCCGCAACGGCGGGGCTCGCAAGCCTTTCCCCTTCCGCAACGGCGGGGCTCGCAATCATTTCCCCTTCCGCAACGGCAGAAACTTACAGGCGTTCGGAACGGATCAAAAGATGGAGCGATAAAAGAGCCACAACGACTGAGATAGAAAGGATCGAAAGTCGGAGCGGAATGGGAGCCGCAACGGTAGAGGTATAAAGGCTTTTGGCAGCCGCAACGACGGGCACAATCTTGATCGGAAGGATAACACTTCCGGCAGCCGCAACGACGGAGCTCACAAGACCTTCCCTGTCCGCAACTGCGGAAATCGAAGTAACTAAAGCTTCCAACTCGAAAACCAACCGACATCCGATTGAGATAGAGTTCGTCGGAGCCCGTTGCTTGTCCTCTTCTGCAACGGCGGAAGCCCAGATGACTAAAAACTTCTGCAATGCATTCGCGCGGGGACATTTCAAAATGGTTTTTGCAGTAGTACACAGTTTGATGCCGTGTTTCAAGGAAGGGAACAGATGCATTGGTTCCGTCTTGGCATATGAGTAACGCTCTGGCAGGTGGAACATCACGATGTGGCAAGATTTCATAATGTGTACAACTTCTTTGTAAAGGTTTGGCGAAGCTTTCTTGGCAGTTATGCCACAGTGGGGAACGTCAAAACGCTTGAGGCGCGATTTGGCCAAATGGCATATGGTAGCAGCTGTGTGAAAGAAGGCAAATCCGTTACTTATGAGGCTTAAATAGAGGAAGCTGGAAACCGGAAGGGGGACTCAGATGGTTGAGAGCATAGAACCTCATTTCTGTTATGATAAGCTTGCAGAGATAGAACATAAGCACCAAGCTCGGATTAGAGGGTGCGACCTGCTGTTTTATAATCAAAGTTTTGCTGTGGAAGTCGACATTCTCTATTTTATTTGGCTTCTTAATCTTTTGAAGACCAGATTGTAAATTCCAAAGAGAGGTCTTAAAGACTTTCTATTCATCATTCTGTTTTACAGCTTTTCTATAGTTTTCTTTGCAGAGACTGAGGATAGAGGAAGGCATTTTACTGTTAATGTACAGATGTTGTTTGTAGTTAAAAGTCAACTGCTTTATCTGTTTGGCTTTTCTTTTCTTTTGAAAGCCAATTTGTAAATTCCAGAGAGAGGTCTTGAAGACTTTGTATAGCATTCTGTTCGCAGTTGCAGAAGTTGATGCCAGAACCATTTTGTAGCATTTAAAGCCATTAATTGGATCGGTACCCATTGGAGAGGGACCCGAAGACGTAGCCGAGTGGAGGGGGTGAACTCCGTTATCAAATTCTGTTTGTGACTCTATTTTTGTGTTTTCTTCCTTGTATCTGTCTATCAGTGTTGTGGTTTTCATTCCTGTTCTGAGCATTTAATTTCTTCTAATACTATCCATTAATTAACCTGTTGCACACATTCTTTTACAACAAACTTTTAATGCACTAAAGTTGAGGTCCGATGGATCATATTATGGTATCAGAGCTAGTTGACTGTTGTGTAAGTTTGTGAATGCTTACCAGGTCCAGGTTAAAGCTTGGTTAAGGAGAATTAGTTGAAGGAGATCCTGAGATTGGCTCCAGGAGAACATTCTCAAGAACCATGTCTTCTCCACGAGGGGAAGAAGAAGCACATACCAAACGGGAAAAACCTGTCATTTCTGAAACTGAGTTTCTAGAGGCTTTTATGAGCATGAAATCCATGATGGAAATTCTACTCGATGAGCGAGTAGAAAGGAAGAAGAAAGAAGAAGGATCTTCATCCAGAGATGCAGAAGTGAAGTCGGAAGAAAAGGGTAAAGGATTAGGGGGTGATGGTGATCCTCCTGACACTAATCAAACTTTCTCTTCTTCTCATACTTCTCATTCAAATAATGCAAGTCCTAATATGCCTTATTTCAAATTGGATGTAAAATTTGAATTACCTATTTATAATGGAGATGTAGATGCTGAAAAATTAGACAATTGGATCAAGCAGCTTGGAGTATATTGTAGGGTGCAGGGCATTAATGATGACCCTTCTAGGATTCAATTGGCCACTTTGAGATTGAGTGGAATGGCTCTTACTTGGTGGGAGAGCAAGATTCAGCAAGATCTTCGAAAGAATGGTAAAATTATTTCAGTTTGGAATGAATTCATTGAAGTATTAAGGAAGCAATTTTATCCTTTAGGTCATATGCAGCAATTAATAATGAGCTGGCAAACTTTTAGACAAGCTAAAGGACAAAGCATTCAGGAATATACTCATGAATTTAGAAAGAGGGCTATTGCATTGAATGTTGCATTGGATACGCAAGAACCTCTTCTTAAATATATTGGTGGCATGCATTCTTATTTGAAGCATACTTTGTTGATGTTTAATCCCAGTAATTTGGATGATGTATGTGTTCAAGCTACACATTTAGAAGCTAGAGGTAAGCATCATGATGATTCGTTTAGGAAGAAGTCATCTGAATTTGACAACAAAGATAAAAGCAAAGATAAGGGAAAGGAAACAACTACCATCATGAAAGAGGGTGAGAGACCCACATGCTCACATTGTCAGAAAGGGCATGATGTTTCAAAGTGCTGGAAACTTCATCCAGAATTAAAGCCAAAGTGGATGGGAAGAAATTTGAAACAAAGATAAGGATAATCAAGCAGCTACTACAGCAATAATTCAAGACTGGGGATTTGATTCAGGTGATGAGACTAAGATCACATCAATAGGGATCCGAGGTAAAGATAAAGGTATATCTCTTTCCATTGATGCAAGTTCAAGTTCTAATTCATGTGCAAGTACAAGTACAAATCTGCTATCTACTTCTATCCAAAATGATAAAGATATAAGTGCACTGTTTCATGTTCGTGTCATTGCAAATCACACAAAGATTGATACATTGTTTGATAGTGGTTCTCATGTGAATTTGATATCGGAAGAAGTGGTTAAGAAACTTAATCTAGTTACTAGTCCTCATGAAAAACCTTATCCTCTTGGTTGGGTTACTAATGATACACAGTTGCAAGTTACAAAGAAATGTATTTTGAAATTTGCAATCACTAAAAAGTTTAGGGATGAGGTAGAACTAGATGTGGTACCACTGGACATTTGTGGAATTGTACTTGGGAGTCCATATTTGTATGACCAGAAAGCAGTATTTTATAAAGAGTAGAACAAATATCATCTATTTAAAGGTGGTGTGGAATACATTGTTCGTGCACATCGTATGAAAACAAATCTAGCATTAGTCACTACAAGTCAAATGAAAATGATAGTGAATGCTAGTAGGAAGTTTGCATTAATGGCAGTTAAAGGTGAATCATTGGTGGAACATGGAATTAAATTAATTAAATGTGTTCCCAAGTATGGTGCTTTGTTACAGGGACCTGAAAGATTATCACTTAATAGAGATGTACATCATGAAGTGTAGTTGCAGCGAAGCATGCCTCTTCCAAATCTTGGCATGAATCGGATGATTATGCAAAAGACTGTTCATGATTATTTGCAGCACATGAGGTGCATTAAATCTCCTTTTGAGACTTGTTTTTGTTATCTGTTGAAGTCATATGTGGACTTTTCTTTCGGTACAAAGGATGTGAGAGGTGGACATCATGATGCAAAGAAAATAGTGCAATAGATAGTGCAAGAACAGTAGGAGAAGAGTCAGGCAATTTGCACAGCCAGACATGAAAACCATCATCCTTTTGAAGTTGAAAAAAAAATTTGGTTGCAGATCACCAAGGGAAGATTGAAGGGTAAAAAGATCAATTTTGTTTATGATCGTTTTGAGATCTTTAAAAAGAAGTGTAAATGTTCTTTTTGTTTGAGCTTATCTCCAGTTGCAT
The DNA here is from genome assembly GCA_001517045.1 of Pseudotsuga menziesii. NCBI lineage: Eukaryota > Viridiplantae > Streptophyta > Pinopsida > Pinales > Pinaceae > Pseudotsuga > Pseudotsuga menziesii. The sequence goes on along the minus strand of LPNX010412036.1, from coordinate 170,682 downwards.
ATGCAAAGAATTTTAAATGGTATGAACCTCCTTTGGTCATGGACAAGGAGACTAATATGCAGATTCTAAGCAAGGCAGGATGTATGGAGATTGGAATGGTGAGGAAGTGGTACCCTCACCTACCTGCAGGGTGATCTAGGATTTTGGAGGTCCAAAAGCTCTCCAATGGGGAGGAATGATCCAGGGGGTCATTCGTCTTTCAAAGTTACACTGATCCAAGATAGAGAAAAATGGCTATTACAATGGTTCTTACATATGGTTTTGCAGAGAGAATGCTATGCACATAGATTGTTGCTTGCCCACATGTTCTGAAACTATACTTTGCATATATGTTATGAACCCCATCAAATGAAATGCTAAGATGTTGCAATGTTGGCGGGATATTCATGTGACGTATATCACGTAGCTCGTTGACATTTCCCTTAAAAGTTGTGGAAAGGCTGCGCAGTTATGGTTAACCGTTTAATGTTTGGCTCACAGTCTGTTGATAGCATCGGAGGTCGAAAGCATTTGCCCTTCTGCAATGGTGGGGCTCGTAAGCCTTTCCCCTTCCACAATGGTGGGGCTCGCAATCCTTTCCCCTTCCGCAACGGTGGAAACTTACAGGCATTCGGAACGGATCGGAAGCCGGAGTGATAAAAGAGCTGCAACGGCGGAGATAGAAAGGATCAGAAGTCGGAACGGAACGGGAGCTGCAATGGCAGAGGTATAAAGGCTTTCGGCATCCACAACGACGGGCACAATCTTGATTAGAAGGATAACACTTCCGGCAGTCGCAACGAAAGAGCTCACAAGACCTTCCCCATCCACAACTGCAGAAACCGAAGTAACTAAAGCTTCCAACTTGAAAACCAACCGATAGCCAATTGAGATAGAGTTCATCGGAGCCCATTTCTTGTCCTCTTCTGCAACGGCGGAAGCTCAGATGACTAAAAAATTCTGCAATGCATTCGCACGGGGACATTTCAAAACGGTTTTTGCAGTAGTACACGGTTTGATGCCATGTTTCAGGGAAGGGAACAGATGCATTGGTTCAGTCTTGGCATATGAGTAACACTCTGGCAGGTGGAACATCACGATGTGGCAGGATTTCATAATGTGTACAGCTTCTTTGTAACGGTTTGGCGAATCTTTCTTGGCAGTTATGCCACAGTGGGGAACGTCAAAACGCTTGAGGCGTGATTTGGCTGAATGGCATATGGTAACAACTGTGTGAAAGAAGGCAAATTCGTTACTTATGAGGCTTAAATAGAGGAAGCTGATGACCAGAAGGGGGACTCAGATGGTTGAGAGCACAAAACCTCATTTCTGTTATGAGAAGCTTGCAAAGATAGAACAAAAGCACCAAGCTCGGATTGGAGGGTGTGACCTGCTGTTTTATAATCAGAGTTTTGCTATGGAAGTCGACATTCTCTGTTTTATTTGGCTTCTTAATCTTTTGAAGACCAGATTGTAAATTCCAGAGAGAGGTCTTAAAGACTTTCTATCAGCATTCTGTTTTATAGCTTTTCTGTAGTTTTCTTTGCAGAGACTGAGGATAGAGGAAGGCGTTTTACTGTTAATGTCCAGATGTTGTTTGTAGTTAAAAGTCAACTGTTTTCTCTGTTTGGATTTTCTTTGCTTTTGAAAGCCAATTTGTAAATTCCAGAGAGAGGTCTTGAAGACTTTGTATAGCATTCTGTTCGCAGTTGCAGAAGTTGATGCCAGAACCATTTTGTACCATTTAAAGTCATTAATTGGATCGGTACCCATTTCGGTACCCATTGGAGAGGGACCCGGAGATGTAGCCCAGTGGAGGGGGTGAACTCCGTTATCAACTTCTGTTTGTGACTCTATTTCTGTGTTTTCTTCCTTGTATATGTCTATCAGTTTTGTGGTTTTCATTCCTATTCTGAGCATTTAATTTCTGCTAATACTGTCCATTAATTAACCTGTTGCACGCATTCTTTTACAACAAACTTTTAATGCACTAAAGTTGAGGTCCGACGGATTAGAGGGACAAAGAAGGAAGAGAACTAGTGTCTTTGGTGTTTTGGTTCTTATGCTTGGGTTTGGTCTCTCACATGATGAGACCTTGGTCTTTGGTCATTGAATACTCGTAATCTATATTGAGGAAGTTTTTGTTGGGTTTTTTTTCCTCTAGGGTTTCCCAGGGCAAATTGTTGTGTAACTTGTGATTGTTATTCTTTCAATTCTCCTCTTTATGCTATTATTGTGAAAATGTATTAAATGATTATAAAGTTAGGAATTAAGCTACTGCAGCATAGAAAACTCAACATGGTATCATAGCTAGCCTAAAAGAGAAGCTTTCATGAGGTAAATCTCTCTCTCCTTCTCCAGACAAGAAAATTAGGGTTTTCTACTAAAGTGAATTTTTTGAGTGCAAGTGACATAGGGAAGTGTGCCCCTACTAGGTGCATATTTTGGAACCAAGATTGATTTTTTTCAGTGCATAGATCCTCTGGAAATACAAGCCATAGTTTGGCTTCGAACCAGAAAACCAGAAACAAAACTAGAAACTGCAGTCCAAAATATTACAAGTCTAGTTTCAAGGGTTAGAATTTGCATTCTTCAGAAAATAATTGTACCATCATAATTGCCTCATTAAAGCACATGTTTTGGTGAGTATAGTTTTCATTTCTGAGAAATTTTCAAATTTTGTCATTTTCTAATCTCCGGGACAAGATGTCTCCAATCACAAAGCTTGATGACAAGTTGGAAGGTATATAAAAATTATGTGCTTGGAAATACATAATAGGACTCATTATAAAAGATAATGATCTTGCAAAGTTTATCAAGGAAGTTGTGTTGGAGCCCAAAAAATATGAAGAAAATGAAAAGTACAAGAATGACATGATTAGAGCCAAGAGGCTCATAAAATATTCTATCAAGGATCATTTGATTCCTTAAGTATCCTCTAAGGATACACCTAAGGAGATATTTGATGCCACCTGGAAGTGACACATGGCTTATTGGTAGTGGTGCTTCAAAGCACATTACATGTCAAAATAAGACTCTATAGTTTTGAGGAAAGGGACTCTCCTTAGAAAGTTTCACTAGGATATGACTATAAATATCCCATCAAGGGAATAGGATAAGAAACATACAATCTTGATTCAGGAACCTCGATGAAGATGAAGGATGTACTATATGTTCTTGGCTTGAAGAAGAACTTACTTTATATTTCATCCCTAGATAAGAAAATATTATGGGTTTCCTTTATAGATGGTGAAGTTCTTATGTGTCCTAGAGGTAAGTCTTTAAAATATGCATCTGTCATTGGCACAGAAGAAGGTGGTCTATATAAATTGAAAGGTCACTCAGAAGCAACATTCATTCATGATACTACAATTCCATGTGAACTATGTCATAGAATGCTTTCTCACATAAACTACAAAGCCCTACCACATGTGAGAAAGGTAGCCACAGGTCTACCAGACCTAAAGATTGGCCATGAAGGAATATGTAAAGGATGTGTAGAAGGAAATAACATAAAGAATCCATTTATGAAGAGAGACACTGAGTCAGAAGGAGTATTGGAAATTATACACTCAGATGTATGCGGTCCTATGCCCTCAACATCTTTAAGCAGGTATGTATATAATTTAACTTTCATTCATGGTTACTCTCGTAAGACTTGTGTTTATTTTTTTAAATCAAAAGATGAAGTGTTTGGAAAGTTTAAGGAATTAGTAGGGATGCAACCTTTGATGAAGATAGAACTCTCAAGCAATCGAGAAAGTTCCAACTTGAAGAAACATATGGATAAGATACAGTTTCCAGAGTTGCAAAACTAATGAAGGAAGTTGCACATTCTCTTGATACTGAGATTTCGGAAGAACATGATATGTTGGATCCCGAAGAACCTCCCCACATGAATATATCCCACAAGAGACATCCATCTTGGGATCATGATATTATTCAAGAAGAAGAAAGGTATGGTTCTCCAGAAGGCTCCACAAGGTAGAGCAAGAAGCCAAATCCATTTCCTAGTTATGTGGATTTGATGTGTGATCTTGTAGATAAAGAACTTACTTGTTTTGAATTTGATCCACTCAGCAGTTGGCATGTTTATCGACTTTGATAGGTTCAGCATCAAATTTCACAAGTCCAAACCTTGACACAACCTCGACAAGTTTTGCATCTCGATATGCAGCGTCGAATTCAACATCTCAACACGACTACAACAGAATGTCTCTCTGTCTTCCAGTCGTTTGTAACATTTTAACTTCTGAACTGTTCTAACTTCTTTGTAACTGAATGTAATGGGTAGTGTTACCACCTAAGTTGTACTTAGTGGTTTTCTATCAAGTGAGCCTGGTGAACCGGATAGGGATAACTTGTTCGGACTTCAAAGAACCTTCACTATTTCTTCCGGGAAGCTTTGTTGTATCATATCACATGTTCATACCCCATGGGGGAATTGTAATAAATGTTCTAGCATGATAGTGTCTATAAAAGACTCGGTCTCTTAGACTTCATTTGTCAATCTGATCAACCCAGATTGTTTTTTCCCTTGGTTATTATTGGTTGTTGAATAAACCACTGATAATTTCTGAGTTTTTCACTCCATACCTCCAAAGTTGGGGTGGTCAGCTTGGAATTTAGGCCTATTGAGGTTATTAGAGTCTATGTGTCAATGTATAAACATGCTATACATCATTTTTGAGTCATATGAACATGTCTAAGTCCCCCTAGGTGTTTTTCAATTTTTCAATTTTTTAGTTTTTTCAGTGTTTTTTATTAAATTTTAATTTTTCCAAAACTTAGGCTATTTTTTAATAGTTTAATTGGAAAAATTGATTTTGTAATAAAAGTCGGCCAAATAATCAGTTTCAGTCATGTAGGTGCTCATTTTCAAGCTAAGAGCACCCTGTAAACCCATGGACTCGCTATTTCCTAGTTTTGAGTGATTTTCCATCACTCATGTCAGAAAGCCCCAAAAATCAATTATTGATTATTTTAATTAATAAATTGATGAATAATGGAGCAAATCCAAAAACAATAAATCAGTGGATTCTCAGCCGATTTGATTGAAATCAGTCAGATCTGAAGTAGATTGATTGGATCTGACAAATCCTTGACTGAAGGAGGTGATCAAATCAGATCCAGAGTTGATCTTGAGCATCCTTTATGGGGAATTTCACCCTCCCTCTCTCCTCAACACGTTTTGTCTCATATGGATGAGTTTTGGGCCGATGTGTTAGTGTATGGGTTGATGTGTCAGCCAGATCAGGCCCCCGGTTGACAAGTAGGCTCAGTCTAGCTTCAGTTGTGCATTGATGAACTCTCCATCAGTTGATTTCACTTGATTCCATGAGGAATTACGCCCCCCCTGGGCTAGATGGCCTGCAAATTGTATATATCCTGCTGGAGGCTCCCTCTTCCAAGCTAGTTAGAGCTGGAATGAAGGGCTTGCCATTGTAACTCTGTACTGATTTTCATTTGTTGAAATAAAGAGAAGCTTTGGAGGCTCAATTGTGGAGTACCTTTCATGTGTGGATTGTCATTGTCTTGCTGCATTCGAGGTGAAACTGCTATTTTTCCATTTTTTTGCACTTAATTATTGTCTGCCTGAATGGTTTTTGAAATCATAAGCATAGATCATTGTAAGTAAGATTACTTACTTTCTATTTGCTGCATATGTTTGAATGAGTTAATACCTGTATGTTAAATAAGGTTATTTGCATACTGTATCATCCCTTTCTCATATGTATCTTCAGATCTGATAGTTCTGTCTGCAAGAGTTGTGTTGTAGCTTACAGGTTTGCCATGGCTAGAAGATCTATGGTTCAGGTTTGATTCCATTGATTTCCAGCAGATATTTCTAAGATCGTGCCCCTCGGTGCTTCTCTACCAAGTTCCCTCTGCAGATCTGCTTCAACAACAAGCACCTTTCTTCCCCTTTCTCTCCTTTAAAAATTATTAAACTTTCCTCAAACTGGTTACTTTTAAGGTTTCTTATTAATCTGATCTATCTCATCACGAAAAACACACATAGATATAATTAGAAATATCCCTTCCAATTTCTAGATCTTAGCTTCATTTTGCATATAAAGTTCAATCTCAAGAGATCTAGCCTAAAGTACCTTACTTTCGCAAGTAATTTAGTGAAAATTCATAGCTTGCTGTTAAGGTAGTTTCATTTGCTGTTCAATAAGTTTAATATTTTGCAATATCAGTGCATTTAATTGGCTGCACAAACAGCAAGCCAAGATCCCAGGGAAAGCTTGCTTTTCTTGGTTCCTTTTTCGTCGATTTAGCTAGTTTAATTTCATTATTTTTTGAGATAAAGTAGGCTGACCCAAAGGTACTCTTAAAGTGATTTTGGGAATTTGTTATTATAACATGCTCACTTTCCTTTATCATTTCTGACAGAGAATAAAGGAAGCTGCTGTCCAAAGTGGCTTTTGGAGCGTTCAAATCCCCCTAGGGGTCTCTCTTTTGTCACAAAATTTGTAAAATTTTTGTATAACTGTAAGATCTTGGTTTCATCCTGTGTAAGGACCAAGAAAGCACTTATTTATCAGTGCTTTGATATTGTAACCTCTGTAATAAAATCATTCTTTAAATAGGCTCTTTCGAGCCCTTTCCCCATCCCCCCTGGGGGGATTCGCGTCGATGCCCTTTTCGTCGTTTTTTGCTTATTCCATTTTCACTAGAATTGATATGATTTGCAGGGTAGTATAATTTATCTTGTTGTTAATTCCATACTCCATATCTTACATTTCAAAGTAATCATAATACTTACCCCACGATTTCCCGAGTGACCCGCAAGGGGAAAGAGATTCGTGGTAGGATTAATCAGAAAACCAGATTTGTGTAGTTGTTTTATTTTTCATCTTTTGTTTATCAGAAATTTAAAATTAAAACCTCCTCGATTCCCCGATTGAGATCCACTTGGATCGAAAGAGGTTCTTGGAGGCTTTTTTCTTTTAAACAAGAACACTTAGTTAAAACTTATTAAAATTTACAAGACTCCAGTGTGTATGCTCTACACTTGGCTGCGGTTCATCCGATTAGTCAAGCTGTATCAAAATCACTTGGGTGACTAGCATAATTAGGACTCACTCTCCCCAATTGACAAAGCATCAGGTGAAAATCCAACACCTCGATCGAACCTCTACGGTGGCAAAATACCCAAAGGAAGCGGGAACTTACTGAAAAGTGACCTTGGGGCGCCGATCTCTGTGACACCGTAACGGGTGCGTTACGAACAATAGCCCCAGAGACTCCATTTCATCCCACATATTCCTTGCAGGTAGCCGTAAAGGTTTTGTTTTGGACTTACTCCAAGTACTCTCGGGTATATCTGGAGTCCCCCCTTAGCCTAATTTAATCAATTCATACTTCAATTTTAACTTAAAACATACCAAGATGCAATCGCAAAACATTCACTCCGAGCACATGCAAGCACATTGCTTATTTTGATTTGACTCCATTCTAAGGCACTGGTCATTTTTGCTTTATATATATATTGTGTATCAGCTTTGTGCTTTCATGTGTTTATCTTCGTATCTTGTCATCTTTAATTGTTTATAGTTAAAATCTTCAAACTCCTAAATAACTGATTCAGTTTAACATCACATCACTAAGAAATCATCCTTAGTAACTTAATAGGGTCGACCCCCCTTGGCTT
>LPNX010412036.1:30314-158943 GCA_001517045.1 Pseudotsuga menziesii | reverse complement strand
GATCGCACAAGGTGCACGGCAAAGAGCATACGTAGCCGAGAAGACAAGAAAAAAAACTTTCCCTCACTGTTTCTGATTCGCCGCGATCGCGCAAGGTGCAAGGCTAAGAGCATACGCAGCCAGGGAAAACAACAGTCCGAGACTAAAACAAAAAAAATATCTAATAATAAACTGATAAAATATGAGAGATTTAAAAAAAAACAAAACCGTCACTGTAACATTATACCTTCAGATTTGCCGAAATGGGTGTTTCTGGAACAAACGGAAACAGTTTTCGGTGAAACGAAAACTATTTCCCAATGGAAACGGCGCTCTGGACGCAATGGAATAGCTCCCACAGGCCACAAATGCATAGAAAAACCAGAACCAGAAACCCTTTTAAAGTTTCGACAACACCGGTTCCAGATCTTGATCAAAACCGAAAGCGGCTCTTCATAAAAGCTCTGATACCATGTTAGGGTACACAGGGTACTCCCAAAGGACCGAACACCAAGAATAGCCGCTTCACACAAATAGATCACAGATCAATACACCATTGTTTGTCACGTGGTTAAAACCCTCGAGAGGGAAACAGTCCACGGCCCCGACCAAATAGCTACTTCGGAGCAATTTATTATGCAAAAGAAAGAAAGTTACATGAGCTTCTCATAATCGATCAACTAGCCAAGGACCCTCTATGCTCTTTAAATAGAGATCATAGACCAATCGGGTGTTAAAGCCACGGATCAATGGTAGGTATGATCTAAGAGAAGTTGAACCATCGGATCACTCTATGTCTAGAACATATCGTGACCGTCGGATTAGAATATTTACAAATGCATACTAATGCATACTAAAGAAACACACTTTTACCTAACGGATATATTACACAAGTGGATATTAACTAACTCCTAAGTGTCTAAATATCCTAACAGGCTTCATTAGGAGTTGAGCCTAAACAAAGGAGTCAAGAACAAGGTGACAGCCTTGACTCGAGACTTGCCCCCAAGGACACACCGAGTGGCTTGAAGATTTCTGCCACATGACCCAGGTGTGTGAAAGGCGGCAACACTTTTTGGCGCTGTTGTCGGGGATAATTTTTTTTATTCCCGAGTACGACTTAGCTTAAATTTTTTCTAAACAAATAAAAAGATAAAAAATTTTGATTGATCAAGTCTTTAAAAAACATAAAAATTAAAACTTGATCCATCTGGTGACTCCACTGTCTAACATCCCTTCAAGAATTTCTACACGAAGAAACCGCCGATAATTATTCAATCCTCTCCCTGATCCCGAAAGGTTTATTAGGGAAATATTGAATAGGCAGACCTCTCGTAGAAACCTTGAAGATTTAGGAGACCAATCCCTCTCAGATATCCATCACATATTTGTAGAGAGTCATGTTCACTAATATCAAGAAATGATGGAATTTTACAAACCCCTTGACTTTTCTCAGATAGCAGGTAGTCCTAATTACATTCTGAATGATGCTATCAAGGAGCTCCCCATGTTTCAGGGTAATAATGCCATCACTGCCAAGTCTCACCTCCGAAAATTTGAAAAGTACCTGGCTAGTTATTGCAATGATGCTGCCCATGACCATGATGATGTCAAAATGACGCTCTTTGCTTTATCCTTGGAAGATGATGCAAAAGAATGGTACTTTGACCTAGATGATGGTTCATATAAAACTCTTAGTGAATTCCTAGAGGGTTTTAAGAAGAAATGGGGGGAAAAGAAAGAACAAAGACATCTACTTGTTGCCCTCCATAACATAAAGAGGATGGAGAGTGAAACCATTGATGAATTTAATACTAAGTTCAGGTGTGTGGTTGCAGATCTCCCTAGAGAAATCAAGCCAAGGGATGCCTCCATCCTCATATATTACATCGAAGCTTTCACTGGTGATTTGAGGTACCAGTTAAGGGACAAAGAGCCAGCCGATCTAAAAACTGCTCAAGAATTGGTCGAGAAAATAGAAAAGAATATGCAGTATTCCAGAAAATCCAACATTCCATGGTGTAGACCTTGTGAACAATTCCACCAAGAGAGCACTTGTTATGTTGCAAATCAAGTCATGGAACATGGACTTCCTGAGGTTAGTAATAAGGAAACAAATTCAAGTGAGCCTGATCATATATACATAGTAGGCCAGGCCTACCCCTTGTTAACATCCAAACAGTACAAGCCTGAGGATGAAACCATTGCAGAATCTTATAGTGAAACTTATGATGAAAACTGTAATATACATGATGGAAGCCCTATGTGTTCTCCATATAATGATGATAGTCCTGAAGGTTCACTACCTTGTGAGCTTTTCTCTGAAGAAGATGAGTATGAAAATGAGGACAAGAATAGCTTGGAGCATGATATAAGTGATGAAGACTCCCTTATCCCCGACAAAGATGTTGATGAGGAGTCTTGGACATTCATGGAAAAACCAGTCTGTGACATGAATAAAGTGGAAAATAATGAACCAGAAACTTTTGATGGTTTTGTTGATTTTTCTGTCTATGGCATATCTAAAGGAGAGAGCATGGACCATGTGGCCTTGGGAAACTTTGATATGAAAAAGGAGCATGCATTTTATCCATATGATCATTCAGAGTCATATCATGCAGAGCCGCACAAAGGTATAAATAATGAAGACATGGAGAAGCAGTGTTGTGAAAAGACAGATGTGATGCAGTTATTAGAATATCAGTCTCAACTATCATCTTCACATATAGAGTTTCCTCATGACTTGGAGCCGCTTGGGGCTTATACAGTGAATTATCATCCGGTAAGCCTTGATGATCAGTATGATGGTGTAGTCAATCTGCCTCATCATTCCAATTTGTACATCAACCCTATCCAGTCATGGATAGAAGCAACCTGCGCAGGCACTTACCAGTTTGGGAGGAAGTTTGACGACGTTATTCATGCCTATGATTTCCCATCCATCTCGCCCCTTCTGGATCATCATGCAGGTTTGCATTTTTTGAATAAAGTATCCTTACTTTGGCTGGTAACCAAAGACAAGGAATTTTTTTTTTATGTTAATAAAATTCTTAGGTGGTTACATTGGATTTCTGATTACACTTAACCCTTTTTATATCATGCTTAGAGTAGGAAAATAAGCTCCTTGAAAGAGAGCATTTACTTTTTGCATTTCTACTTAGCTATAATAAAACTTTTCTTCTTTTAGTTAGTTACATTTATTCTATTTAAATAAATCAGCTTAATGGTTCATTTGCTTTTTTGTAAAACTTGTGCTACTGAGGTTTTTCTTGTCAAGTTGAGATGTTTTTACAGGGTCTACGAAACCAGAGATTCTGATGTTCTCGTATCCTCTCCTTTCCTCAAAAGACCAGATCGAGCACACGTCCCACAGTTGGAGCTAGAATGTTACCACCTAAGTTGTACTTAGTGGTTTTCTATCAAGTGAGCCTGGTGAACCGGACAGGGATAACTTGTTCGGACTTCAGAGAACCTTCAGTCTTGCTTCCGGGAAGCTTTGTTGTATCATATCACATGTTCATACCCCATGGGGGAATTGTAATAAATGTTCTAGCATGATAGTGTCTGTAAAAGACTCGGTCTCTTGGACTTCATTTGTCAATCCGATCAGCCCAGGGTGTTTTTTCCCTTGGTTATTATTGGTTGTTGAACAAACGACTGATAATTTCTGAGTTTTTCACTCCATACCTCCAAAGTTGGGGTGGTTGGCTTGGAATTTAGGCCTATTGAGGTTATTAGATTCTATGTGTCAATGTATAAACATGTTAGACATCATTTTTGAGTCATATGAACATGTCTAAGTCCCCTTAGGTGTTTTTCAATTTTTCAATTTTTTAGTTTTTTCAGTGTTTTTTATTAAATTTTAATTTTTCCAAAACTTAGGCTATTTTTTAATAGTTTAGGAAAAATTGATTTTGTAATAAAAGTGGGCCAAATAATCAGTTTCAGTCATGTAGGTGCTCATTTTCAAGCTAAGAGCACCATGTAAACCCATGGACCCACTATTTCCTAGTTTTGAGTGATTTTCCATCACTCAGGTCAGAAAGCCCCAAAAATCAATTATTGATTATTTTAATTAATAAATTGATGAATAATGGAGCAAATCCAAAAACAATAAATCAGTGGATTCTCAGCCGATTTGATTGAAATCAGTCAGATATGAAGCAGATTGACTGGATCTGACAAATCCTTGACTGAAGGAGGCGATCAAATCAGATCCAGAGTTGATCTTGAGCATCCTTTATGGGGAATTTCTCCCTCCCTCTCTCCTCAACATGTTTTGGCTCATCTGGATGAGTTTTGGGCCGATGTGTTAGTGTATGGGTTGATGTGTCAGCCAGATCAGGCCCCTGGTTGACAAGTAGGCTCAGTCCAGCTTCAGTTGTGCATTGATGAACTCTCCATTAGTTGATTTCACTTGATTCCATGAGGAATTGCGCCCCCCCTGGGCTATATGGCATGCAAATTGTATATATCCTGCTGGAGGCTCCCTCTTCCAAGCTAGTTAGAGCTGGATTGAAGGGCTTGCCATTGTAACTATGTACTGATTTTCATTTTTTGAAATAAAGAGAAGCTTTGGAGGCTCAATTGTGGAGTACCTTTCATGTGTGGATTGTCATTGTCTTGCTGCATTCGAGGTGAAACTGCTATTTTTCCAATTTTTTGCACTTAATTATTGTCTGCTTGAATGATTTCTGAAATCATAAGGATAGATCATTGTAAGTAAGATTAATTAATTTCTATTTTCTACATATGTTTGAATGAGTTAATACCTGTATGTTAAATAAGGTTATTTGCATACTGTATCATCCCTTTCTCATATGTATCTTCAGATCTGATAGTTCTGTCTGCAAGAGTTGTGTTGTAGCTTACAGGTTTTCCATGGCTGGAAGATCTATGGTTCAGGTTTGATTCCATTGATTTCCAGCAGAGATTGCTAAGATCGTGCCCCTCGGTGCTTCTCTACCAAGTTCCCTCTGCAGATCTGCTTCAACAGCAAGCACCTTTCTTCCCCTTTCTCTCCTTTGAAAATTATTAAACTTTCCTCAAACTGGTTACTTTAAAGGCTTCTTATTAATCTGATCTATCTCATAAATAAAAACACACATAGATCTAATTAGCAGTATCCCTTCCAATTTCTAGATCTTAGCTTCATTTTGCATATAAATTTCAATCTCAAGAGATCTAGCCTAAAGTACCTTACTTTCGCAAGTAATTTAGTGAAAATTCATAGCTTGCTGTTAAGGTAGTTTCATTTGCTGTTCAATAATTCTAATATTCTGCAATATTAGTGCATTTTAATTGGCTACACAAACAGCAAGCCAAGATCCCAGGGAAAGCTTGCTTTCCTTGGTTCCTTTTTCGTCAGTTTAGCTAGTTTAATTTCATTATTTTTTGAGATAAAGTAGGCTGACTCAAAGGTACTCTTAAAGTGATTTTGGGAATTTTTTATTCTAACATGCTCACTATCCTTTAGAATTTATGACAGAGAAGAAAGGAAGCTGCTTTCCAAAGTGGCTTTTGGAGCGCTCAAATCCCCCCAGGGGTCTCTCTTTTGTCACAAAATTTGTAAAATTTTTGTATAACTGTAAGATCTTGGTTTCAGCCTGTATAAGGACCAATAAAGCACTGATTTATCAGTGCTTTGATATTGTAACCGCTGTAATAAAATCATTCTTTGAATAGGCGCTTTCGAGCCCTTTCCCCATCCCCCCTGGGGGGATTCGCATCGGTGCCCTTTTCGTCGTTTTTTGCTTATTAAATTTTCACTAGAATTGATATGATTTGAAGGGTAGTATACTTGGTATTGTTGTTAATTCCATACTCCATATCTTACATTTCAAATTAATCATAATACTTACCCCACGATTTCCCGAGTGACCCGCAAGGGGAAAGAGATTCGTGGTAGGATTAATCAGAAAACCAGATTTGTGTAGTTGTTTTATTTTTCATCTTTTTTTTTATCAGAAATTTAAAATTAACCCCTCCTCGATTCCCCGATTGAGATCCACTTGGATCGAAAGAGGTTCTTGGAGGCTTTTTTCTTTTAAACAAGAACACTTAGTTAAAACTTATTAAAATTTACAAGACTCCAGTGTGTATGCTCTGCACTTGGCTGCGGTTCGTCCGATCATTCAAGCTGTATCAAAAGCACTTGGGTGACTAGCATAATTAGGACTCACTCTCCCCAAGTGACAAAGCATCAGGTGAAAATCCAACACCTCGATCAAACCTCTACGGTGGCAAAATACCCAAAGGAAGCGGGAACTTACTGAAAAGTGACCTCGGGGCGTCAATCTCTGTCACACCCTAATGAGTGCGTTACGAACAATAGCCCCAGAGACTCCATTTCAGCCCACATATTCCTTGCGGGTAGCCGTAAAGGTTTTGTTTTGGACATACTCCAAGTACTCTCGGGTATATCTGGAGTCCCCCCTTAGCCTAATTTAATCAATTCATACTTCAATTTTAACTTAAAACATACCAAGATGCAATCGCAAAACATTCACTCTGAGCACATGCAAGCACATTGATCATTTTGATTTGACTCCATTCTAAGGCACTGGTCATTTTTGCTTTATATATATATATATTGTGTATCAGCTTTGTGTTTTCGTGTGTTTATCTTCGTATCTTGTCATCTGTAATTGTTTATAGTTAAAATATTCAAACTCCTAAATAACTGATTTGGTTTAACATCACCACACTAAGAAATCATTCTTAGTAACTTAATAGGGTCTACCCCCCTTGGCTTCGTTAGGAGTTGAGCCTAAACGGAGGAGTCAAGAACAAGGTGAGAGCCTTGACTCGAGACTTGCCCCCAAGGACACATCGAGTGGCTTGAAGATTTCTGCCACGTGACCCAGGTGTGTGAAAGGCGGCAACAGGTAGTCACCCAAGCGTTTCAACATTCTATATAAGCTTGTACACTATTGTAATATAAGAGGAAATTGATGTATAATAGAGTGTTGTGCATCATACAGTAGTAATCGAATAGCAAAGATTGGTTTGAATTATTGCATTTTGTCTATGCGTATACTTTCTCAGCTATGTAGTGTATTTCCTACTTTTCTTATTCTTTATATGCTTCCACCATAATATTTATTGATTTATTCGATCAAAATGTTGTTCTTCGATGTGTGCCTAGGTACCCAGATCATTGGTATCAGAGAAATATTCAGAGATTTAATTGTGTAGACACTTATATTGAATTTACCTGGCTTATTCCTCTTCAAACACGCTCACAATACAAGAAAACATTACCTTTGAACTCAAAGAAGATGGCCGAAGAAACATACAATAGACATGCAACTGAGGAGATAGAGAAATCATTGAAAAATAACTTGCTCGTCAGTAAATCAAAATGTTTTCCTAGTTCAGCAAGATTCTCATGCGATTCACTTCGACATCCAGAGAATCCTTGACGAAACCTCACTCCAATAAAATCAGCTCCTTCAAATTGCAAATGAATATGGACATACCAAATCTTGAAGGAAAGATTGACGCGGAATCCGTTGACAATAGGGTGCAACAAGTTGAATCCTACTACTCCATGAATCAACTATCTGAAGCAGAAAAGATCACCATTGCATCCTTAAATATGTTAACCTCTGTGCACTGCTGGTGGGAGAATCTATCGACAAAGATGGAGCGAGAAGGAACCCCATAGACACATGGAAGAAATTTCTCGTGTACATCTGAAAGGAGTTCTACCCGCCCAAGTAAATTGAAAAACAATATAAGAAGTGGTAGTAACTAAGGCAATGGAAAGACCAGTCCGTGGAGAGTTACACCGACAAGTTCTATCAACTCATGGCTAGACTTGGCATCCAAGAAGAAGAGAAATTGCTTATCCTGAATTACATAAGCAGATTATCCCTATACATTAAGCAAGAAATGGAGTTTTTGACTGTTAGTGCACTTACGAATTCATTCCACTACGCTAGGAAGCTTAAATCTAAACAAAAAGGAAAAGCATGTTTCACGACTAAGCCGACAGGTCAAACATTTGTCAGGAAGTCACCAGATGACTCCAACACGTCAAGAAAACCTTCTCAACCGACTCCTCCAAATCCATACTATCACAAAACGCATTCTCATAAAGACAAAAGGGAACATAGTAAGAAACCCCCTGCCGGGAAATGGTGTGATTATCGCAATTCATCATGGCATGATATGTCAGAATGCAAATTTTAGAAGACATTTTTGGAAAAATTATTGACATCTGACTTGTTTGATAAATCCCTAGTAGAATTTGACCCAGATGCATCAAACCTTTTGACTTCGACATCGACCACTCTGACATCCTCAACGAGGAAGAACGAGAACACCCATTCCATACAAAGATATGGGTTCAAAAAAATCCATTAAATCTAATTGTGGATAATGGTAGCCAGAAGAACTTCATTTCTGAAGATCCTGTGAAGAGACTTGTTCTTGTCACCACTCCACATCCTCAGCCTTACATTATCATTTGGATGAAGGATGGACAGGAATTAAGGATCACCTGACAATGTAGACTCGCCTACTTCTTTAATCCTTTTGAATATGAAGTACTCTGTGACGTGGACCCGCTTTTGTAGTTGATGCCCTATTTGGGAAAACTTACCTATGTGATTGACATGGAAGTTATCAGTCATGGCCTTAGAAGGTGATTGTCAAAATTCAAAATCAATGGTACGACATACCTAAGCGACAACCCAAATCAACGGTTGCAATGATATATTCCAAATAAACAAATATTCTTATCAACCATGCTCATAAATTCACATTTATTATGATAAATCCTTGACATTCCAAAAATACTATAGCAGGCAGTCGACTCACCGACCAACGTAGCTCCCGACAACAACAATAGATCAACCATATTATTGAAGAATATCGAAATGTATTTCAAGAACCAAACGAAGTAACTCTACATTTTCGGGTAAAACACTCCATTGTATTAATCTGTCACAGTAATCTAGGGACTCAAGCACAGTCTCATAAAATATTAATAACAATTAGACATGAAAATGGTGTAATTGTGCTACAAAATGAGTAGCCACTCTATATATTCACACAAAGAATGAGTAATACAATACAATGATCATGCTGCAAGCATGAATTACAAAGCAATTTGAATTCCCAAGGAGGTCATTCGAATTGAATGAGTGAGTCTAGCTTAACTAAATGTAAGCCACAGTCAACACTCAAGTTAACCACAAATAAAAACCTTAATTGACTCAACTGAGCCCTAACTGAAGCCGGAGTGCAATAAATGACTGCGTCTAAGTGAAAGTAGGTCATACACATGTCACAGCAAGCCAACCAACAAGTGGTAGCTATTCAATGACTCCAATGAATCCTGATCAGGTTAACTGAAGTGTAATTGAACATCAGAAGTGGTTGGAGGTGCTCCTGTTGACTCCAGTTCATTAAATAATCATTAAATAATCAATTTAATGAAGGAAGGTGCCTTCACTACTCTGTTTAACTGATTGTAACCATCAGTTAGCAATATGGGGCATTAATGACACTCAGATCACCCTCGGAGTGCTCCAGTTAGCCTCCCTAAATGTAGGAGAAGGCTAAGTTATCCTCCTTAACTGAAGGTAGGTGTGGGTGTGGTCTAGCTGATGTCATCTAGTGCTCCTTTGATGTTAATTAAGTCAATAATACTTAGGATAGTGGTTTAACTAGGCCAAATTGACCAAAATGAGTGTGAATGGTGGTAAATGTATCCAACACCCCCCCTTAAGCTATACTCAGAGGAGTAGAAACATAAAGTGCATGAAATGCTAGGGCCCCAACACTAAGTCCATAGGTTACCCTGTACAATAAAGTAACTACTTAATATAACCAAGGAAATGGGGAAAACCTCATGGGAAAAATACCCCCCCTCAAACTAAGTAGTAAATCAGGAAATTGTTGGTTATTCTATGCAGCAGCATCCTGAGAATGTGCATGTGAACCTATGAATCCAAACTAAATGAATATGTCTGGAGGAATATTCCACTTTGGAAGAAGAACAATGCACTCAAATGAATTAGAAATATAAACAGCTGCACGGTGAAAACTGGACCGATGTAGAACAGCTGAAATCATCTGAAGAGAGAGAAAAGGTTCTTGAGGATTCGAACCATGTGTGGAACACTCAATAAACTGATATGTTTCATCCTTGAACAGAAAACCATGAGTGATAAAATCAGCCCCAACTCTTAGGAGCAAGTGTCCAAGCGGATGCAAAATGTCTTCCTCTTTACTAGTTCTGTGAGGAGATGAGCATGTGACGAAAGGTAGAGAAGCCCTGGGACTATGGAGAGTGAATTTTTGAGATCCATAATCTGATATAGCTTCAGAAATAGCTAATGATTCAAAAAATAAAATATCAGCAACCTCATAAGAGGAAACTAATACCAAATCCCCATCAGCAGTTTTGAAGAGAAAGTGCGGTACTTGATTTTTCACACCGAAATTGGTGAGAGAAGCTTCAAGCATGAATGAAAGATCTTGGATTTTAAAATTTGAACCAAATAAAATCAGATCAGAAAGTAAATCAGATCTAAATAGGTTCACAACAGATCCAAAACTGTGAAATGAAATCAAATCCCCAACAACAGTTTTGAAGGAGACTTGCGGTACTTGTTTCTTCACACCGTTGATGAGAACAACTACAAGCAGTACTGAAGGTTTATGAACCTGAAAATTTGAACCAAGAAATATCAGATCAGATCCAAATAAGATCATATCAGATCCAATAAGGTTCATATCATATCCAAAAGTATGGTCAACCGAGACGGTGGATGCACAGTTGTCTTTTTCTTCAAAATTATGATTTTTGGTGCATGCAATCCTGCAGGAATTTGCTGGAAGATATAGATCATGGGGAGCGAATTGATCACTCTTGTAATCTAATATTTTTTCCAAAATATCCAAGGTATCACATATTTTCACACCAACAACAACATTAGAGGGAGAAAAATCAAAATTCTCTTCACTTTCGGAAGCAATTACTGGCAAATTTTGCACAGAACTCAAAGGAAAATCGCCGGTGAATGTTTGCATGGAAGTGCAGCAGTGTTTTTATTCAATATCAGAGATTAGAATGTACTCTTCTGTTTCAGCAATATGAGGATATGAGATATCAGAGATCTCATGAACTTCCGGAGCATCAGGAGAAGGAGTCACTGCATGGAGACTTTCTTCAATTCGAATTGTCTGTGTAGAAGATTCTGCTTCATCTTCATCTTGAAAAACTTCATCAGAGAGAGTGGAGGCCAATAATTTTGAGTAAAGAAATCTTGTGGTGCTGGATGTGATCTCCAAAGTTCTATTATGATCCTCATTGTGCTTTCCAAAGGATCTGTCCAATTTTGTCCAGAGATCCTTTGGGTATTCAGCAGAACCAATAAGGTAGCGCAAGCAAGGAGAAAGGGCCAGACATATTGCTCCAAAAGCTCTATCACCTTCATTTAGCTAGTCATTCTCATTCTCATAAAACTCTTTTTCAATTCCAATAGACACCTCATAGAGACCTTTTCTCTTCAGAGATGCAATCATCTTCAACTTCCATTCTGAATAGCTTGTGAATGGGGTGAGAAGAGGGATTGATGAGTCCATTTGAACTTGTACCTATTAAAACCTGCAAATCACAACAAAAGGGGCACTGTAAGGTCGGAAAACCTGCACATTTTAGGATTTCATCACACCCAACATACTCAATCAAGCAAGCTTGATCAACAATTTCCATACTTGGGGTATTAAGTGGTAAGCCTTGGCTTTTGGTGCAGTATTGGATTTTTGAGATATTGCTCAATTTTTCATGCAAGATCTGTCAAAAACCTTTTTTTTGAGAGATTTGAGCTTCATCCCACCATGAGCTCTGATACCATATTAATATGTCACAGTAATCTAGGGACTCAAGCATAGTCTCATAAAATATTAATAACAATAAGACATGAAAATGGTGTAATTGTGCTACAAAATGAGTAGCTGCTCTATATATTCACACAAAGAATGAGTAATACAATACAATGATCATGCTGCAAGCATGAATTACAAAGCAATTTGAATTCCCAAGGAGGTCATTTGAATTGAATGAGTGAGTCTAGCTTAACTGAATGTAAGCCACAGTCAACACTCAATTTAACCACAGATCAAAACCCTAATTGACTCAACTGAGCCCTAACTGAAGTTGGAGTGCAATAAATGACCGAGTCTAACTGAAATTAGGTTAGACACATGTCACAACAAGCCAACCAACAATTGGTAGCACTTCAATGACTCCAATGAACCCCGATGAGGTTAAATGAAGTGTAACTAAACATCAGAAGTGGTTGGAGGTGCCCCTATTGACTCCAGTTCATTAAATAATAATTAAATAATCAATTTAATGAAGGAATGCGCCTTCACTACTTTGTTTAACTGATTGTAACCATCAGTTAGCAATATGGGGCATTAATGACACTCAGATCACCCATGGAGTGCTCCAGTTAGCCTCCCCAAATGTAGGAGAAGGCTAAGTTAGCCTCCTTAACTGGAGGTAGGTGTGGGTGTGATCTAGCTGATGTCATCTAGTGCTCCTTTGATGTTAATTAAGTCAATAATACTTAGGATAGTGGTTTAACTAGGCCAAATGGACCAAAATGAGTGTGAATGGTGGTAAATGTCTCCAACACATTGAACTTGTTCTTGGGTTTTCATTACCTAACACATATGTTTACAAAAGATCCATTATCGAGAACAAAGAAATCCGTAGAAAAATTCAGGATTTGATCAACACAGGTCACAGCCAACCCAAATCCTCTCCTTGTGGAATTCCATTCGTCCTCGTTCCAAATATATATGGGACTTGGTGTATGTAACAATAAAATAATAAAATAATATTAATATTAATTTATTATTAATTAAATACTATCTAAAGTCAATAGTCTTTCCCTTTTACGAAAAGGTGCATGACGAGATTATATAAAGCCCAAACCTATGTAACTATTTATCATATGTCATACATTACATTTTAACATTACTACTTATCCATTTATGGGTTTCTTGCGTTACTTGTACTGGATATTATATTATTAAGGAACTTTGTTCATTCAATGGTATCAGAGCCTTCTAGGGCCTTGCTGATTCTGGGATTTTATCCATCCAACTTGGAGCTTCTCCAAATATGGATTTTGGCCGTAATTGTTAGAGTTTCTCTGAAATTTTAGGTCCTTGACCGTAAACTCCCATTCCCTCACTTATACCACCAAATTCCTAGGTGTTTCCATGCTTCCTACACTGCTCTCTCCTTGTCCATCTTCCTCACTTCACATCTCCCTCCACCCCTGTAACTCCACTGCTTCTCCCGTGACCTCCTCATCCCCCTTCCTCCACATCTTTGAAATTCACTTTCGCGACCTCCTTCTATCCAGCACCACCATGCATCTACGACCTCCTCCTACTCCCTCTCCATTGAATCATCCTCCTAATATTCACATTCCTTTGCACACATTCCTTCATCCTTGACACATGAAACCACCTCCATATCGTTCCCTCACTCATGCCATTCAAAACCCTAATTGGAATCATTCCAAAAGAAATACTATAATAATATTCTTATTGTTATTATATTAAAATTAAAAAAAGATATATATATATATATATATATATATATATATATATATATTATTAATATCATTAAAATTAATAATTAATATTTAATATTTGTAATAATTACAATTATTATATAAAAGGAGAAAAGAAGACTAGTCAAGCAACAGAAATCCGCTATCAAACAAGAAGACCAAATCGAAAAATTGGAATTCAAGAAGTCACGACGAATATGATACAAAAATTACAATAACAGTTACGAGTATTTTCAAATCAGCTAAAAGAGTGCGAAGTAACCAATAATAGTCCGTTGCTCAAAATGGACAAGCAGAAACTAAGGATTACTACCTCAGAATTTCATATTCAATTCTTGGAAGATGGTAAATAAAAACTCACCGAAAGGTTAGAAAATAAAGATGAGAAAATATTACATCTAGAAAGCTTCAGTCAAAAACTTGAAGACCAGATAATAAAGTAAAAAAAGGTCGAAGAATATCCGTATCGAAATATTATCGATTTAGAAGAAGAAATTAGTTGTCTAAACAAGTTCATCGTGGACAAGGAATACGAATTAGCGCAAGTCCAGGAAACGTTAGGAATTCAAGAACCAGAGTTAAGTCATCGTTAACAGCAAAAGGAAAAATTCCAGCAACATTATGACGACCTTAAGAAGGCACATAAGTTGGAAATGACAAAAACCAACAATGTGTTATCTAGCAATGCAAAAGAAAATTTCTGACTGTGAAATCATAACAAAACACTGATTACAAAGATTAAAAAAATGAAACACAGTAGTAAGAGGGAACACTCCAGTGAATACCTCGAAGGAAGAATACTAGAAAAACAGGAAGAAAACCAGTGTCAAAAGAATCTTAATCAAGAATTAGAGAAACAAATGAAGAAGTTAGAAAAGGACAAAAAGTTGCAAGATGAAAGATTCGAAAAGATTCAGAGTCATAACAATCTACTTGAGAACAAAGTGGTGCAAATATAGGAAGATGCATCCAGAAATGAAGTCGAGGAAGTGAAGGAAGTCCTTGCCGCAGTTCAAAAGGAAGAAAAACAAACAACACATACGCCTTACAAACATCCCAATTATAATCGTCATTTTGACCAACGATAGGGTCAAAATGAGAATTCAAAAAAGAGTTATGTTGAAAGGAAAACAATTTGACATACTAAGAAACAATTGAGATGAACCATTCCCCAAAACAATCTTAGATGTTCGATCAAAATAGATCTGGGATGGATCACAAAAGATATGATGTGACAATTGTCCTGGGGAATCTGTAACTCATATCGTCTTATTTCATCAAGTGTCACAAAGGATCCAAAGATGATAGTTCAAGTAAAATCAGACATTACTATCAATGAAGCTTTGAGGACAAAGCTTCCCTTAAGGCAAAGGAAATGTAACAATAAAATAATAAATTAATATTAATATTAATTTATTATTAATTAAAGACTATCTAAAGTCAATAGTCATGCCCTTTTACGAAAATATGCATGACAAGATTATATAAATCCCAAGCCTATGTAACTATTTATCATCTATCATACATTACATTTTTACATTACTACTTAGCAATTTATGGATTTCTTACGTTACTTGTATTGGATATTCTATTATTGAGGAACTTTGTTCCTTCAGTGTATGTGCATTGACTATTGAGATCTCAACAAAATTTTGCTAAAGAATAGATACCCTCTTCTGAGGATAGACAAACTCGTTGAATGTCTGAAACATACTAAATTATTTATGAAGCTCGACCTCAAGTCGGGATACCATCAGATTCCTATAGAGTCCATCGATGTATGGAAAACTTCTTTCAAAACCAAGGAAGGATTGTTTGAATGGTTAGTCATGCCTTTTGGCTTACCCAATGCACCCGCGACCATCATGCGATATATGGATGACCTTCTACGACCTTTCATTGGTAAATGTGTCATTGTCTATCTGGATGATATCTTGAATTTAAGTTGTGTTGTTGGTAGCAACAGATCCCATTTTGAGCCATCAAAATGGGAGCCCCATTGAAAATTTTAACTCGTTTTTGGAGCCATAATTTTCTTGTGGGAACCCTCAAGCTGTAAGTATAATGTTTTGGGCTTAAAAAAATTTCCTCATTAGCCTTTTTTTGGGATTTTGTGGATTTCAAAAGAACCTTTTCGTTATAAGTATTATTTTGGGTGCTTCCGCTTTCCGCTATGTAGAATGTGGGAATTCATTTTTTTCAAGTTATCAGGGAAATTGTTTTCCGACTTCCGCTTTCCACTATGCGGAATGTGGAAATCAGGAATCACCTACTTGCAATAAAACCTTTTTATCCCTTCCGAATTCTGCTTTCCGCTATGTGGAATGCGAAAGCTAGAAAATTTAGTTGTTGCATTTTTGTTTTCTCATTTTTCTGACTCTCGTTTTTTGCCTATGCGGAATACAGAAATCAAAACTTCAATATTTTTTCCTCGCAATTTTCTATTTTCTTTTGCTTTCCACTTTCCTCCTATGCGGAACACGAGATGCAGAACTTCAATATGTTTCATGTTAAAATAAATCTCTTTTCGACTTCCTCTTTCCGCTGTGTGAAACGCAGAAGGAGGAAATGCCAAAATCCAAACTTTTTTAAAACTTTTACTCCTGAATTTTGAGTTTCGCACCTTCATCTCAGTCGTTTGTTTATGCTAGATCTACGGTCCAGATCTGTTTGGCCGTTGAGACTTCGACTATTTAGTTTGTTTGAATTTGTGAGGTTTTGACCATTTTCACCTGCATTTTTTACTGTACTTGGATATTTTTACCACGCATTTCTCTCACTCAAGCTCACAGTTTCTCTAGTTTTCAAAATTTCTACTGGTAAGTTAACTTTTCATGACCGTTTATTCTATTATTTTTACACTGTAGTAAGATTTTTACCATGGTTGCCAAATTTCGAGCAGAAATGGTGTCTATTATACCTAGAAACACAAGATCTAAGACAACTCTACAAGAGCAATCCAAAGACCCAAACGCCGGAATATTCATGGACACTAGTGGGCGTGTTTCCAAAACCCTACATTTGGATTGGTCGAGAATCTAGTCTATCTTCGATAATGATTATTTCTCTACTGTTCCTCATGAACAACCTGCTTATATCAGAATTCAGAGCTCACAGCTCCATCTCATTGCCTCCAGACCTTCATTTATGCCCTATATAGACCCCCTGAATTGGGAACTGGACCATGCTAACCCTAAATATCACATGTTTAATGACCATATTGGTACTTCTCTATCCTTTTTCAACCCTGACATGTTTTCCAAGGCTTACGCACTTGGATCCACTAAACAACTCCTGAGCCATAAGTTTATGGATGAAGCAATCTCCCGCTACAATTATGAAGAAGTAGTGAAATCATGGATGGAGAATCCAACTTTGTTTACTCCTCGACCAGGTAATGCATACCCTATTTCATGGTTTAAGGAACCATATTCATTGCTTGTGATCATGTTCTGCCGGTTGTATGGGTCAACAAATTTCTCACTATTCAAAGCAGAATGGGTTGCGACATCCCACCACATTCTACTCATAGGTGAGTCTTTCAATTGGGAACAGATTTTATCTGTGAACCTGTAGGAGGAGATTGATAAATATTAGAAGACTACAGTGAACATAAAGCCTTCATTTTTCATGTCAGGGTATGTAATAGATGTTTTCTACGCAACTTCTGTATTTCCTGCCCTAGGTTGGAATTGGCAGAAGGATTCCCCGCCAGTCCATATTTACTGTTCTAACATGTGGGAGGAAAATGTTTTTCCCTGTGTATATGAGATTTGTGACCTTTTATTAGGGTCTATGTATCACAGTATCTTCAAGGTTGATGCTCTGGCATTTTCAGAAAGGGACAGGGCATTGATTACTTTGCATGGAGATTGGTATGTTGGGGAATATTTCTCCTACATCAAAATTTTGGGAAGCATGGTATTGCAAGAAATTACTTTTCAGACGGTCATTGATGGTTCCTTCCCTAAATTAGCAAAACACAAAAGGAAGGGTCGACCTAAGTTTCCATTGAATTTATATTTTCTTGTCTTATAGAATTCTACCCATGCGACTATGCTGGGTAAAGAGATTTCAACTATGAACCTAGGAGAAGCTCCCATAAGAATGCATGATCCCAAGGCTGATCTGGCTAGCCTCTTTTATCATGAATGGGATAATTTTCAATATGCACATGAAGATCTACCAGATGACTCTATTTATAGGGTTGTTGTCGATTTTTGTGAAGCATTGGATAAAATCACTGATCCAAAAGTAAAGTCTCATGTTTTCAAATATCAAAAGGACCTAAATAAATCTACCCTCCACTTTAGGAAACTAAGGTTCGATGCAGAAGAAAAGGTTCAAAGGGAAAATATAGAGAAAGAAGTGAGAGAGTAGGCAGCAACAAGTTCTTCCTCTGCCTTAGCCTCTCAATCCAAATATAAGGGAAAACCTATCATGGAATCCCCTAGGAGCACTCACTCTTCACAAATGTTGGAATCTATGCACAAAGGGGAAAAATTTAATAAGAATCTGGCCAAGCTTAGTTCTCAGCTCCAGACACATATAGAAGAGGTTGAACCTCAGCCTAAGAAATAGATAAATCAGCTTGTTCCCCAATAGGAATAGGTACCTGAAGCACCAATTTCTCTAATAGATAAATATGATATTTTTTATCTACAACAATATCTAGGAGTCTTAGAGAAACTCACAAATCGAATTTGGTGCAAAACCAACAAAAAACCATTAAATGAGAAGCAATTTACACATGCAATGTGAACATAAATAGGTTATATTTTGAATGTATAACATAAAAACATGTTAGTAACATGTTTATATTACATCATAAGTGTTTCATGAGGCTTAGGAATCACAATGTGACTGTACAAATGAAATTGGCCAAATTGGCCTCAACCCCCCCTAGGTGGGCCAAACACGGTCCAAATCATCCCAAATGGCCATGAAATTCTGTGTGGACATGGATGATGTGATATGGGGTCATAATTACACCTTTTAATGTGTGGTTGTGGAAAAATATGTGGGTTAGAGGCTCTAGGTGGCATTAAATGCACCAAATCATCCCAAAATTGGACAAAATCCACCTCTAGCGCTCCTAGTCAACCAAATTATCCACATTCAATGAATGGGAGTGCACCATAAATGATTAGGGTGCACATGTGGATGTTTTACTGAGCTAGGGTGCTCATGTGGGTGTGAATGCACCAATTTAGCTTGTTATTGGTCCAACTAAGCACCCTAAGTCCAAAACCATAGTGTATTAATGCAAAATGCAATAAAATTGACTAAGGAGTTAAAATAAGGTACTAAGGGGTTGGATTAGTATTCTAACACCCTTCCTTAACCAAAAAATTAGTACATCTCATAAAATGAAAGAGGCCTTGGCAACAAAGTCTCAAGTCACCTCAATTACATAAATCAGAAATTTTATTTGTCCATATGAAGTGAGGAAAAGAAAGAAAAACACATGGAACAAAACCTTCCCTAAAGAATGGACATGGGGATGAAACCTACACAAATAGAAAAAAATCACCATCCATCACTCAACCCAAAAAAATATCTCAGGTAAGTGAGGGTCTTCTCTATGAAAGTCTTGGTGAAAATGTCAGCAGTTTGCTCGGTGGTTGGGCAATACTGTAGTGAAATCACCCTATCATGCACTAAGCCACGGATGTAGTGCATATGGATCTCAATGTGATTTTTACTTTTCCTATGAATTGGATCAGTACATATTTTTATGGAAGTTTGATTGTGCACCCAAATGTTGGTAGGAGAATCAATTGTGACACCAAATTCCCGAAGAATTCCTTGCAACCAAACACACTATGTAGCTGCATTGACTGTTGCCATGTACTCGGCCTCTGCTGATGAAAGTGAAATGGTGTGTTGTTTCTTACTTGACCAGAAAATGGGACCTTCAGCAAGCATAAAGACAAAACCTAAATTTGATTTTCTGTCAGTGGGATCTCCAACCCAATCTGAATCAGAAAATCCAGCTAGTTGAAGTGAAGCACTAGTTGAATAGTGCACCCTGAAATTCTTTGTACCCTAGACATACTGGAGAAATATTTTGGCTACCTTCCAATGGCGTTCATGTGTCTGGTGGATATTTCTTGCTACAACACTTATAGCATAAGATAAATCTGGTCTTGTATGTGCAAGATAGAGCAAGCTGCCAACTAAATTCATGTAGAGTGTAAAATCTACCAATGGAGACTTTCCAAATTCATGCAATTTGATGCCAAAAAGAGAGGGAGACTTGGATGCCTTACACTCAGACATTTTAAACTTACTTAGTAGGTCTGAAGAATACTTTGGTTGAATCAACATGATTCCCCTTTCACTTTGCTCAATTTCCAACCCAAAATTGCCTTAGCAATCCTAGATCGGTCATCGAAAATTCACTATGTAAGGATGACTTAATTGAACCAATTGAAGAGGTGAAGCTCCATGTAATTATAAGGTCATCAACATAGAGAACAATAACTTGCAAAATAACATCATTTTGTTGCAAATATAAATTAGGATCTGATTTTCATCTAGTGAAGCCAACAGAGAGCAAGAAAGCATCCATTTTAGCATACCAAACCCTGGGGGCTTGCTTGAGTCCATAGAGAGATTTCTTCAGCCTACAAAAACGTGAAGGATCCTCATGGAAACCTTCAGGTTTATGCATGTATATTTCTTCCTGTATCTCACCATGTAGGAATGCACTCTTAACATCCATATGGTGCACTTGCCAACCCTTACTAGCTGCAATTGCTAGAACTAGTCTTATGGAGTCCATCTTTACAACCGGTGCAAAGGTCTCGGTATAATAAACACCATGGATTTGAGAATAGAAATTAGAAACTAATATATCTTTTTATTTTACATCTGAACCATCAGCATCAATTTTGGTTTGAAATATCCACTTGCATTGAACAAGCTTCCCCTTGGGAGGAAGGGGAACCAATTCCCATGTCTCATTCTCTTGGAGAGAATGGAAATATTCTTCCATTGATGTTTTCCATATTGGGTCATTAAAATATTGCTGATATGTCTGGGGATATGATCCAATTATCATATAACACTGCTCAGCAAGAGCACTATCACTTACAAAGGAAGCATTACTATTTTGAGATCTAGTCTTCCTAGGATCTTGGGGATTGCCGCCCAATTCCCCTGTACCTTGTATGATTTTTTCATCCCACTTGGGAATTGACGGTGAATCATATACATAAATATCATATACATACATCTCATCTTCAGGAATATCAGAAAAAATAGAGCATGAATCATCAGTTACATCATCGAATTGTTGAGGAGAAGAGCGTTCCCCCGGTGCAAGCTCAAAATATGGTATTGGTTCCTCTTTGAATTGCACACTTATTTAAACAAATGTCTTGAGTGTGGAAGTGTAAAATAGTTTATAACCTTTTGTATCCTCACCATACCCAACCATGATGCATTCCTTTCTTTGTGGCTGCAAGGCCTTCCTCTTTTCAGAAGGGATTTGAGCCCATGCTCTAGATCCAAAAATCCTGAAATTTGAGACATTTGGTTTATGGCCAAACCATGCCTCGTAGGGAGTCTTTCCTTTTACTGATTTGTGGAAGGATATATTTTGTATGTGTGAAGCACAATTAATGTCCTCAACCCATATCTTGGGACTTAGATCCCTTGCTTCAATCATGCAAGTGGCCATATCCTTGAGAGATCTATTCTTCCTCTCTGCCACACCATTTTGTTGTGGTGTGTAGGGAGTTGAATGTTGCATTTGGATGCCACATTCCTCAAAAAGGTGCTGTATGTTTTTGTTGAAATAATCCTTCCCATTATCAGTCCTAAGTGTCTTAATATTATGCCCACTATGATTTTCTACCAATGCCTTCCAAATCTTCAATTTCTCAAAAAATTCAGGCTTTAATTTGAGGAAGTACACCCAACAAAATCTCGAGTAATCACCAATAAATGTAAGTACATACCTTGATCCACCGTATGATGGAGTGGGAAGAGGACCAATCATATCTGAATGTACCAACCTGAGTAGTTTTATGGATATCCTTTCCACCCCCTTCTCATAGCTTCACTCAGGATGCTTCCCATATACACACCCAATGCATGCTCCATTTGATGATTTGATTTATGGAAGTCCTTCCACCATATCATCTCTGTGTAGTGCTTGGAGGTACTTGTAGTTCATGTGACCAAACCTCTCATGCCATGGCTTGGAAGTATCATTTGCATGTGATAGAAGAGCTTGGTCATTGGAAGTGGGGAGGAAGTTCGAAAACTTGTACATCCTCTCATGGTGGTCTGCATACCTAATTGCAACAACTTGGTTTGATGAGATTAATGCGATCTCTACCATGTCTAGAGTGAAGGTCACTCTCTTTGCTTCTCCTACATGGGTAATTTTATAGACTGAAAAAAAATTTGCTGCAAGTTCTGGTACATACAACACATCACTGAAGTAACCATGCTCCGATAACCTGATTCAGAAATCCAGATCAAGGGGATTGGTAGGATTGATTTGACACTTCCACACTAAAGAAATTTATTGAAAGAAGTGTGAAATTCAAAGAGTTTATAACATTTTGTATCCTCACCATACCCAACCATGACGCATTCCTTTCTTTGTGGCTGCAAGGCCTTCCTCTTTTTAGAAGGGATTCGAGCCCATGCTCTAGATCCAAAAATCCTGAAATTTGAGACATTTGGTTTATAGCCAAACCGTACCTCGTAGGGAGTCTTTCCTTTTACTGATTTGTGGAAGGATATATTTTGTATGTGTGAAACAAAATTAATGGCCTCATCCCATATCTTGGGACTTATATCCCTTGCTTCAATCATGGAAGTGGTCATCTCCTTGAGAGATCTATTCTTCCTCTCTGCCACACCATTTTGCTGTGGTGTGTAGGGAGTTGAATGTTGCATTTGGATGCCACATTACTCACAAAGGTGCTGTTGGATTTTGTTGACATAATCATTCCCACTATCAGTCATAAGGATATTAATCTTATGACCACTCCGATCTTCTACCAATTCCATTCAAATATTCAATTGCTCAAAAACTTTAGACTTTAATTTGAGGAATTACACCCAGCAGAATCTCAAGTAATCATCAATAAATGTAAGTCCATACCTTGATACACCTTATGATGGAGTCAAAAGAGGAAAAATAAGATCTGAATGTACCAACCCAAGTGGTTGTATGGCTCTCCTTGCCATCCCTTTCTCATAGCTTCACTCTGGATGCTTCCCAACTACACATCCAATGCATGCTCCGTTTTATGATTTGATTTGTGGAAGTCCTTCCACCATCTCATATCTGTGTAGTGCTTGGAGGTACTTGTAGTTCATGTGACAAAAGTTATCATTCCATATCTTGGAAGTCTCATTGGCATGTGAGAGAAGATCCTGGTCATTGGAAGTGGGGAGGAATTTAGAAAACTTGTACATCCTCTCATGGTGGTCTGCATACCCAATTGCAACAACTTGGTTTTATGATATTTCTGCAATATCTACCATGTCTGGAGTGAAGGTCACTCTCTTTTCTTCTCCTATATGGGTCATTTGATATACTGACATCAAATTTTCTGCAAGGTATGGTACATACAACACATCACTAAAGTAACCATGCTAGAAATCAATCCTACCAATCCCCTTGGTCTGGATTTCTGAATCATCACCCATTCAAACTGTTGGGCCAAACTTTGAATGCATGGAGAAGAAGAGCTCTCTTGTGGATACCATGTGTCTAGAAGCCCTTGAATCAATGATTAAACATGAGGAATTAGAGATACCTTCTACCAAAGCATGACATTTGTCCTTGCCATTTGAACTAGAGGTGCCATCCTTCTTCCTTGCATTGTCTAGGACTGGGATGTTGTTCTTCTCTAGCAGCTGTGCCATATGGTCAATGGTTTTTTTCATGCATGAGATTTTTGGATGCCATCCATTATGGCAATAGGTGCATTTGGTATTCACTTTTCCTTTCTTTTCCTTCTCCTTGGGAGGATTCGAACCCCCATCACTGGATTTGGGTTTTTTTGGTTTCTTCTTCTCTAGCAGCTTCGAATTCCTTGCCTTGGACTTTTCCTTTGAGGCATTCAAAAATCCCATGGCCAAGGACTGATCCTTAGCCTTGATGGTTCCCATTTTCACTATCTTGTCTTGCTCCTAGGCTAGGGACTCCATGAAGCCAGCTAGACTTGAAATTTTCCAATTTCAAAGTGTAAACTTGCAAGAATGGAACGTGCTGACAAATACTAAGAATTATGGCCCCAACTTCAAAAGGATGGACATAATAAAATGATATTATTTATTCGCAATGCCACATTTCTTTAGCTGCAACACAATTGACTTAAACTTGGTGAATAATTCTTGGATAGTGTCAAAGTGTGCTAGGCTCAGACAGATGAGCTCATTCTCAAGCTGGTGTCCTCGTAGTTCATGAGTTTTCCCAAAAAGTGTCTCTAGTTTTACCCAGAATTCATTGGGGGTTGTTAAACTGTCTATGTGGAACAAAATATCTCTTGATATGCTTAGGAATAACAATCCATATGATTCATCCAATCTGTTGAAGTACTTGGATTTCTTTACAGTAGAGTTTGGCTCCACCTCTGTGCCCATGGTAACTCTATAGAGACCTTTGGATATCAATTGAATCACCGTATATTCCTTCCAATTGAATAAGTTGAAAGGTGATAGCAGGATGTGGGTAGCTTACATTTCTTCCTATGCTAATGGTGATGAAATTTCCAAATGTCCTGCAAAAACAACTCAATTTTATCTAGAATTTCTCTAAAAATGCAGCTCAAAACACTTTGGATTGATATGAAACTCACTAAAAACAACTTAAATATGATACCATGTGATAATTTTGATCTACAGAAAGATATATGAACCTTAGAGAAACTCACAAATCGAATTTGGTGCAAAACCAACAAAAAACCATTAAATGAGAAGCAATTTACACATTCAATTTGAACATACACAGGTTATATTTTGACTGTCTAACATAAAAACATGTTAGTAACAATTTTATATTAGATAAGAAGTGTTTTTTGAGGATTAGGAAGCCCAATGTGACTGCACAAATGAAATTGGCCAAATTGGCCTCAATCCCCCCTAGGTGGGCCAATCACACTCCAAATCATCCCAAATGGCCACAAATTTCTGTGTTGACATGGTTGAGGTGACATGGGGCCATAATTACACCTTGGTATGTGTGGGTGTGGAAAAATAGGTGGATTAGAGGCTCTAGGTGGCATTAAATGCACCAAATCAGCCCAAAATTAGACAAAATGCACCTCTAGTTCTCCTAGTCAATCAATCTCTCCACATTCAATGAATTGGAATGCAATGGAAATGATGAGAGTGTACATGTGGATGGTTTAATGAGCTGGAGTGCTCATGTGGGTGTGAATGCACCAATTAGTTTGTTATGGGTCCAACTAAGTACCCTAAGTCCAAAACCATAGTGTATTAATGAAAAATGCAATAAAATAAGGTACTAAGGGGTTGGATTAATATTCTAACAAGAACATACCTCTGCAAGTGCTCAGAGAAGAACAACCAGCAAAAATATCTTTACTTTCTCTTCAAGAACAAGTGCCTCTGCAAATCCCTCCTGTCCAACAAGTTGAACCTCCACCCCAGCCTGAAATTGAAATACATGAAATTCATAGTGACCTAGAGGAGGAATCTAGGCCTACCTCATTCCCTGTGAACATTATCACCTCCATGACATCTTTGATTTCTGATACATAGTTATCAGCATGTAATTTTTATTTTTTATTCCTCAGTCTTCTTTTTCTCACTTGAATTTAAAACCCATTTTTTAGGACACCTCTAAATACCCATCAGTATTGGTAGAAGTGCCCAATCCTACCCCCCTTCTTATCCACTATTTCATTGACTGCCCATACATCCCATACTACTCCCACATCCTCACATATTAAATTTTCCCAAGCGGAAGTCCGCTCAATCTCTACAATTCTTTCTTCACAAATTGATATCCCTATTCCCACTCCTTCTTCATCCCTTATATATATTTTCCCTACATACACCATGAAAATTTCTCCCATTAGTGTAGAAATTATTGTCTTTCAATCACAATCTGAGCCCTTGACCACCCCCCAAAAAGAAACCCTTTCAACCTTAGAGGGGATGACAGACTTTGGAGAGGATGTTGTCACCTTAGGGAAATATTTTTGGAGTAAGAAAGATAAGGAAATAATGAAGAAAGGAACAAAGGGAACAAGGGAAGGCACACTCAAACATGTTCCTTCCCTTATTTAGGTTGTCTGGAGAACTAATTCCCCTGATATCAAAAAAGGAGGGTTAGATACAATAAATTCCATACGAGATTTTACAGGAGAAAATTATGATTCGGTGTCACAACTGAATACATATATTTTGAACAAGGAATAGGCACTGCAGAAAGCCAAAGAGGATATGGATGCAACGGAGGCATGCCATGAAAAAGAGATTCAACTCCTAAAGTAGGAACATGAAGATAGACTGAAACAATTGCACAAGAAAAGTGACCATCTCAAGCATCAACTTGAGAAGTCAGATCAACTTAATCAACAATAGGACAATCAGATTTCTACCCTTGAGCAATAGTTCAAGCAATCACATCTAGATTTAGTCGCTTCATGCTTTTCTAAATTGAAAGCTAAAGAATTCAAGCAGCTAGCCTGCAGGGTTAATGATCAATACTATCAGTCTATGATCAATATGTATACAAGGTTTAATGAAATGCAGGAGTTGTACAATTCATTTGAATGACAGTCATATATCTTTCAGGATCACCATACTCGAAGATTTGCGACAATTAAGGCGTTTGACAATGTATTGGGTTGGTAAACACACATCAAATACAAACCACAATATTTTCCAATCATCGACAAAATTCGGTTCAAGAAAACCAAAGTCACAATTGAAACTTGGGAAGGAATCTATGATGCAGTAGAGTCCATCATATAAAATGGACAGGCGACATGCAAACGTAGGTGGGAAGCTATGTTGGTTGTGGATCTTGATCTTCCATATCCAGAGATATTATTCAACTGTGTTTGTACCCCAGGTTTACTGTACACTCGTTCCCCCACTTTGGGGTTGTCCAATAGTTTTGCGGACCCATGGTATTGGGTTAACCGTAGTATTTTCCCATGGTATTTCCCCTATAAAAGAAAAGCATTGTAATATAGCTGGAGATCGTATTGTATTGTATTGTAGCATTGTAAACAATCTGTGTGATTGTGTGAGAGAGATTGTGAGAGTGTGAAGAGGAGGTTCAACAGGTTTGCTGTAGGTTGTATCCCTTCATCTTTCTGGATGGTAATAAAAGGACTGGCAATTTCTGTGTGGACGTAGCCCAAGTTTTGGGTGAACCACATTATATCTGTGTCTCTCTGTAATGTATTTAATGTGTTTTGCATCTTGTTTAATGATTTAATTGTATATCTATTATTTCTCTGTGGTCCTATTTTCTAACAATTGGTATCAAATCCAAAGGGTCTATTTGGCTGGTAAACGCGTAGGAAAGAAGGGTTCTCGGTTCGAGTGGGAGAAATGGTGGAAGAGGGAAAGTTTAGGGTTGAGAAATTTAACATCCAAAACTATCAGTTATGGAAGATGCAAATGGAGGACTATATGTGCCAAAAGGATCTGTACCTACCATTGGGAAGAAAAGAAAAACAACCAACGACTATGAAGGATGGAGAATGGGAGGTTCTTGACAAAAATTCACTGGGAAAAATACAGCTGTGCCTAGCTTCGTCGGTGGCTTTCAATATTTCGAAAGAAAACACAACAGAGGGAGTGATGAGCGCATTGGGTAAGCTCTACGAAAAACCCTCGGCTTCCAACAAGGTATTGTTAATGAAGCATTTATTTAATATGAAGATGTTGGAAGGTGGATTTGTTGCTGACCATTTAAATGCATTTAATACACTTACTAGTCAGTTAAGTTCTGTAAAAGTGAACTTTGATGATGATTCTAAGGCTCTTCTAATCTTATGCTCATTTCTAGAAAGTTGGAATAGCTTGGTCATAGCTGTAAGTAACTTTGTCCCTAGTTCAAACACTCTTAAGTTTGATGATGTTGTTGGTGTTATTCTTAGAGAGGAAATGAGAAGAAAAAGCACAAGTGAGACATCAGGTAATGCATTGACCATGGAGAGTAGAGGGAGACAAAATGACCGAGGAAGGAGCCCAGGAAATCACAACAAGTCTAAAAAGGGCAGATCCAAGTCCATATTCGGAAGAATAGAGTGATGGAACTGTGGTAAGAAAGGACATCTGAAGAAAGACTGTAGAGCACCAAAGAAGAAAGGTGAGAGGCAGCAAGAGACTACTCAGGAAGTGAATGTAGCAGGTGATGTGTTACAATATGCTTTGATTCTTGCATTAGGTAACACTAGCGATTACTGGGTAGTAGATTCAGGGGCTTCATGTCATGCTACACCCCATAGGAAATTCTTTCATGATTATGTTCAAAATGAGTTTGGACATTTTTTATTGGGGGATGATGAACCATGTAAAATTTTTGAAAAGGGTAAGGTACGAATTAAGTTAAATAATGGAAGTGAATGGCTGCTAAAATATGTAAGGCACATTCCCGCTATGAAAATAAATCTAATCTCAATAGGGTAGTTAGGAGATAGTGGTTGTTTGTCTATGTTTGGAGAAATGTGGTGGAATATCACTAAAGGATAACTGGTAATAGCAAAAGGAGATAGGGTAGGTATGTTATATTTATGTCCTCATAATACTTATTATTTTGTATCTGTAGCTTCCATAGAAACATGTGTGATGTTGTGGCATCATAGGCTTGGACACATGAGATGACTAGGGGATGCAGATTCTCCACTCAAGGAAACTGCTTCCATATCTGAAGCAGGTAAGTTTGGAATTCTATGAGAACCATGTTTATAGAAAAAAAAAGAGTTAGATTTCTCATGGTTGGGAAACAGAAGAAGAGTTAAAATTTAGAGCTTGTCCATAAAGATGTATGGGGAACAACTTAGGTACAATCTCTTGGTGTCTCTCGTTATTATGTTACTTTTATTGAAGATGCACCTAGAAAAACTTGGGTTTATTACATTAGACATAAATTTGATGTGTTTGATACTTTTAAGAAGTGGAAAAATTTGGTTGAGAATGAGATAGGAAAAATGTTGAAATGTCTCAAATCTGATAATGGAGGTGAATACTGCAGCAAGGATTTTGATAGTTACTGTTCACACAGTGGGATTCACAGAGAGAAGGAAGTCCCTGGAACACCACAAGAAAATGGTGTGTCAGAAAGAATGAAAAGAATGATCATGGAGCGTGCAAGGCGTATGAGATTGCATGCAGGGTTTCCCTTATAGTTTTGGGCTGATGCTGTAAACACTGTTGTCTATTTAATAAATAGAGGGCCTTCAAGTGCTTTGGATGGTGGGATTCCAGAGGAGGCATGTAAAGGTAAATAGGTAAAACACTCATTTCTGAGAACTTTTGGTTGTGAAGAATTTGTCCATGTTGATAAAGATGATAGAAAAAATATTGAAGCTAAATCTAAGAAATGTACCTTTATTGGATATGGGGTTGATGATTTATGTTATCACTTATGGGATTTTGAAAATTGCAAAATCATTAGGCATAGAGATGTAGTATACAATGAAAAGGTTATGTACAAAGATTAGTTACAGGGAAAGAAAGTGGAAAAGGAAAACATAGAGTACATAGTGCTTGATGAAATCAAAGAAAATGAAGTTCCAAAGGCACCAAAAAATCAAGAGCAGCAGCAGGTACCTGAAACTCCTGCAACTGTAAGAAAATATACCAGGTTAAGTAGACCCCCTGAACGATTCTCTCCTTCACTATATTATTTATTGATGACTGATTTTGGTGAACTAGAATGTTATGAAGAGGCAGTGCAGGTAGAAACTAGAAAGAAGTGGGAGCAAGGCATGAATGAGGAGATGCACTCATTGGTAAGAAACCAGACTTGGGATTTGGTTCAGTTGCCTATAGAAAAAAGGGCACTGCAGAATAAATGGGTTTACATGTTGAATGGAGAATATGGAGGCAAGAAGCAGTACAATGATAGACTTGTTGTAAAGGGTTTTTCACAAAATAAAGGTATAGACTTTGATGAAATATTTTATCCTGTTGTTAAAATGAATTCAATTAGAACTTTTTAAAGTCTAGTGGCGGTAGAATATTTTCATCTTGAACAATTAGATGTAAGAAAAACCTTTCTCCATGGGGATTTGGAGGAAGAGATTTATATGCAACAACCACATGAGTATGAGGTCAAAGGGAAGGAGAATTTGGTTTGCAAGTTGAAGAAGAGTTTGTATGGCTTGAAGCAAGATCCAAGGCAATGGTATTTAAAATTTGATAAGTTTATGATAGAACAATGTTATGATAGATGTCATTCTGAACACTGTGTTTATTTCAAGAGGATAGATAACAGAAGATATATTATCTTGTTATTGTATGTGGATGGCATGCTCGTTGTATGGTCTAACATGCATGATATAAATGTGCTCAAAATAAAACTAGCTAAATGATTTGTGATGAAGGATTTGGGTGCTGCAAAGAAAATCCTTGGTACGAGAATAACAAGAGACAAGAAAAATCACAAATTGATGTTGTCTCAAGGTGAGCACATAGAAAAGGTGTTGTATAGGTTTGAAATGCAGAATGCAAAACTAGTTAGTACGCCTTTATCTAGCCATTTCAAACCAAGTAAGAAGATGTGTCCAGGGACATAGGAAGAGATAAATTACATGTCCAGGATTCCCTATTCATCAGCAATTGGAACCTTGATGTATGCCATGGTGTGCAAAAGATGAGATATTGCACATGAAGTGGGAGTTGTGAGCAGGTATATGAATAATATAGGTAAAGAGCATTGGAAAGCATTACAGTGGATTCTCAGGTATTTGAGAGGTACCACTTGTCATGCATTATGTTTTGGAGGTTTAGACACTATTCTACAGGGATATTATTGGCCTAATATACCTTCTTGTGTCGACCCATAGTTCAATCAACAACATAATACCATCATGACACCACAAGCCATCGGACCAAAAGATCAAGCTCAGTCAGCAAAACCTGCAAGTCAGGTGCAGCATCACTCGAGATATCTTAATGGGTAACTACCAGAACCATGTTTTCACAGTTGGCGAGGGATTATAGTCCCTTGGCACGTGAGCAAGGTGCTCGACAAATATGATAGGATGGAGTCTTTTACTCTGCGACCTAGGTGTAACTATGTACCACGAACTACACATGACATGGTCTCATCCTTAACTAATTAACAATTGGTGCAATAGTGTGGCACAACTGATTCCTTATGCTTGAAAAATAATGCACAGCTTATTTTTTAACTTAACAGCTTTAACCATGAATTAATACATGACAAGTCAATAATTCCTTAACAATCATCCATTCATTGAAGATATTGCGACATACATTCAACAATACTTGTATCAATACAAAATACACAAATATTCAACACTCACATAAACATTCAATATCATTCAATCATTCAACACATTCAATCATTCAACACAGGAAATAATGTGGAAACCCATTTGGGAAAAACCACCAAGGTGCTCTTCATCTGGCATGAGAAATATAGGTAGCACCTTGATTCCTGCAACTTGCAGAATGTTCTTAAGATATGTCTTTCTAACTCAATATTATTGCTCTCATGCTCTCTGGTTTACTGCTTCTATCTACTCCTACTAATCTGCACACAGTCTGGATTGAATCTTCTACTTTACTAGCAATCTGCGCACACAGCTGCAATATCCGTGGCTCAATATCCTTCTACTTCTACCAGAATCTTCTCTGATTCGACTACTGAATATAACTAAATCCAACCTAATATCATATACTGACTACCAACTGAACCCTTATACATAGCGGGTTTGTCCTATTTATACTATTTCTATACCACACAGGGCCAACTAAGTACTACTAAGTTATTACAGACTCAAAATGCTTACAAAATATCTATGTTACAATAAATGCCAACCCACACATAGCCACAAAAGTCCTGCATGCATTAACCATAGCCTTAACTGGCCATGGAAATGTCCTTTAGTTCGTCTGTACCAATCATAACTAGCCGCAAAACTATCCTTCCATCTTCTGTCGGTTTGTCCTTCAACTATCTTCCTTGAATTCCACCTGCTCAGCATTAACTCTTCTGCCTGCCTCTTCCACCAACTTAGATTTTCTTTTCTCGTCGTATCTATCCCGTCGCAACTTTATCTACTCTACGCTTCCTTTCCTACCTTTCTCCGTCGCGTTCATGTTTTATCTTTCTACGTCGGTCCATTTTCTTCCTTCTTGACCTGCTTTTCCCTTGTCCCGCACGTACTTTTCCTTTCTTGCTTGCGCATCTCATTCTTCCTTGTGCACTTTTCCTATCCCAACAGACCCCCAACACTCACATGTGGCTCATCTCAAGACACTAAGTGAAAAAGGTACTTATTTTCAAAATATCTTGCTGCAAAACTTTACTTTTTCTTGCATAATGTATGTCTTTGGCGCAGGCTTAGGCTGCGTGGGAGACCCAGTCTTATCCTGGAATTCCTTCACCATTTGTTGCACTCTAGCAACTTCTACTGTTACTTCCTCTTCTTGTGCGACCAACTGCTCTACGTGGTCAAAACTGATATCTTCCGATAGTCTTGCTTCTAGTGATTGAGCCATATGTTGAGGCTTCTGCTGCACCGGTTGAATAAGGCCTATGAGTCGCGTTGCTTCTGATTGGTACACTTCCACTTCTGCCTCCCTAGTCTACTCTTAGTCATGGAGAGCCTGGAATTCTCGCTGTAGCTGCTTGATCTCAACCATCTTTGCAACCTTTTCTTGAAATGACAGATTCTTCATCTCTGGCTTCGTTGCACTAATTTTCTCGTCATCTTGCCTCGTGCTTGCCTTGATTTTTTCTATAGTCTCATCTTCCAGTAGCGCTTCCCATATCATGGAAACAACAACAACTACCATTGTTGTGTAAAGTGTTTCTCCTCACTTATCCTTCCAGCAACCTCAGATTCTACTCTTCTTCTCTCTTCGAGCTCCTCAAAAGGTGTGATCGATACCTTCCTAGCCTGAAGATCCTCAACTTGCTTCTTTAGCTCTGCTTCAATCCGCGACAGCTGAGTAACCTTGGCAGCCAAATCTTCATCTTCCTGGCCTTCTTCTAGTGGGAAGTCTGTGACCACTCCCTTAATGGCTTCAGCTAGTGCAACGCAGCTGTGATTGCACGCCTCGATTTCTTTCTCTTTCTATTTTAGGAGGGCCTTACGCTACTTGGCCCTCCTTTGTTGTTTTTTTCCTGATAGGATACTGCATTCTCTCGTAGCCGTATTTTTGTCGTATATTCCTGTTGTAGCTCATAGACTTCACCTAATGAAATCTTGGAGAAGTCGATCTGTAATGTTGCAAAGTCCTTGAAAACATCATCCAAGGCACCCGTGGCCATCCCTGTCTCCATTGCATGCCCGTGGATTTGCACTTTGATTGGAGACACTAGCTATGGAATTACAAGCAGAATGCTAGGATCCATGCCATATGTCTCATCCTCAACAATGGTTTTGACATCGTTAATCGTGTCTATAAGCTTATTTAGGTTCTTATCAATGTTGGTGAAGGCCCACCAACAAAGCCTCACTAACATGGGTTCTCACTCTATCGACACCCAACCAGCATGATCTCCCTAAGCACCGGCCCAGATAGGTTTGAACCTTCCTGAAAACACCCGTAGAGCGGATGAAGTCTCACCTGAGATGTCGAGGGAGAGATGTTGGAACCAAGTTTCTGACAGTAAGAAGGGAGGGTAGGGCATTAAAGAATCAACAACATAATCATCAGATCCTTCATATATAGTTAATTAATATCAAAACATTCATCATAGATCTATCAGCATAACTAACAGATCGCATCAATTACTTATTCATTGCAGTAGTGTCATTCATTTATACAACAGATTCAGTAAACATCCATCATTAACATCGTAGCACATAAAGGCAGGAAATAAATAAGAGACAAGATCAATTTAGGGCAACATCCATCATATCATATTACTGTTAGAATAATCAACCCATAGTTTACCCATTTAGACATTAATTTAATTATTTCTGTCTTATTAGCCTAGTTCATGTGTCCCACCTTGTGCAAGTTGTCTTTTACCTATCCATAGTGGTCAAACTTTCCTCATTTGACTCATGTAGCGCATGGGAAAGCCCAAGGAATCAAATCTTCTTTATTCCTGGCCTCCTAGGCGCCCTTCTGCTTTTTCTGCTTTATTCCCTGCTTTTTCAGTGTTTTAAGGCAAATAGAAAAGCTAGACTAGGTGAGGTGAACTAGTTTTTTGTCCTCTTCATCCTACACTCTTTTTTCTCCATTAAAAAGCATGTATGAGATTCCATTCCACCACTCTTTATATTGCCTAAGCCATTTTTCTAATTCGTGAGCTCCATGACAGATTTGGGATCAACTTTTTACACCTATGGGGGATTTGCTTATTTTTAGTAAGCCTGCTTTATGCTAGATTCGAATTGCTCCTCATGCATTCGAATCCCTTATGTATGTTATTTATTTAGCAACCTATGTTATTACAGGGTTGGCTATTGTACATTGATTTAATACAGTTTAGTGTTCAGCTCCAATTTTCAGTCTCTTTGTGAGTGATTTTGCATGATCAATTGTTAATTGTTGTGAGTAAAATTAATCTATCACTTGGTTCAACTTACACATGGTATCAGTGCCATTGTAGGTTGTTTCTCTCCTTCAAAAATTGTTTTGCAGGTTTGACATTAGACTGGGAGCCTTCTACTGACAGCTGGGACAGATTTTCTAAGCTATGGATCAATCACAGAAAACTATCTTGACTCCCTTCAATTTATTTGAATGGAAAGCAGAGATGGAGATACTATTGAGAGAAAAATGCCTCTACAGGGTGACTATGGCAATAGAAGCAGAGCCCAATGTAGCTGCAGAGAAGATAAAATGGCACAACAGGAGGGATGAGGCTTATGGCCTCCTGTGTCTGAGTATTTCCAGAGACCTCCTTTTCCATCTCGATGGATTGACATCACCAAAAGAAGTATGGGAGAATATTTCTGATATTTTTGGAAAGACAGATGAGATGAGGGGACATCAAATCGAAAATGAGTTGATTTCTCTGAGTCCAACAAGCTTTGAATCCCTGCAGCTATATTTCTCCAAGTTCAAAGCACTAGTTTTGTAGCTGAAACAGTGTGGTATTGAAAAGAAAGATGATCAGCTCGTACTGGCCATCCTCTCGAAGCTGGGCCCTGATTATTCAGTGTTTGTTTCGACCTTCTATGCCACAAAACTGATAGCTCGAACCTGGAAGATGCCTAGCCTTGAAGATTTCATGGAATCTCTCACACAAGAAAAGGACAAGCTGGTGATGATGGGCACCATCAAACCATCCAAAGATCAAGCTTTGATTGCTGGAGATTCGAGGGTGGATTCAAAAAGCAAAAAGAAAGCTAAAAAGCTACCTGAGCAAAAGAGAGACAAGAAACAGTCTCCGGAGGATCAACAAGGTCCCAAGAAGAACTACCAGAAGAATAAAAACAAAGGTGAAATGAACAAGTGCGCATACTACAATAAGGGCAATCACTCTGAAAGCTCTTGTATGAAAAAGAAGATAGATATGCTAACCCAACTCCTGGAGAAGAATGGTATCTCCCTTCCAGAAAGCTCAAAGAAGAGAGAAGGAGGATCAAGTTCAGATGATAGAGAGAGAGTTCATGCTCTAGTTGCTGGCACATCAAGCTCACCCAGTTTTATCATTGATTCTGGAGCTTCAAGACACATGGTTTCGACTAAGGAGGCCTTCTCCTCACTGGATATGTCGAAAGGACCATCTATTGTACTGGGAGATGACTCTCTCACTGAAAGTAAAGGCAAAGGAAGGATAGATGTTGATTATGGTCAGTTCAGCAATGTACTGTATGTGCTTGGTCTCGCCTCCAACCTCCTGTCAGTGTACCAGATGACCCACACTGGGTCTCCTAAGAAGGTCATATTATCCCCCGATGAAGTTGAGATCACAGAGATTTCAACTGGTAGAGTCATTGCAAAAGGAGTTGCGAATCATGCTCAAAAGGTATACATGTTCTCACACTTCCTACCTTACTCAAACCCCTCTGCTCTTCTGATTCATGCTAATGAAGCAAGCAAGCTCTGGCATGAAAGATTTGGCCACCTAAACTACAAATATCTTTTTGATCTTAGTGAAAAAGAGATGGTCATAGGGTTTCCCAAGATAAAATTTTCCAAAGGAGTCTGCCAAGGCTGTATCCTAGGAAAACACCCAGAGCACAAATTTGAGAGAGCTAGTCATTCGAGAACCTCTGCACCCCTCGAGCTGATCCACAGTGATGTTGCTGGCCCATTCCCTCAAATGTCCATGAGTCAGGCCAAATATGCATTGAATTTTATTGATGACTTTTCCAGGTATTGCTGGGTTCACTTCCTGAAACACAAGTCTGAAGTTTTTGGCCTATTCAAAGTCTTTAAGGCTTTGGTTGAAAACCAATCTGGAAGGAAAATCAAGGCCCTTAGATCTGACAATGGTGGTGAGTATGTCAAGTCTATGTTTATTAATTATTGTGCAGATGTAGGTATTCAGATGCAACATTCTATCCCTTACACACCACAGCAAAATGGTGTTGCTGAGAGGAAGAACAGATCACTGAAGGAGATGGCAACATGCATGATGGAGGCCAAAACTTTGCCACCAAAGTACTGGGCCAAAGCTATCAACTGTACAGCCTATATTCAGAATAGGGTGCCTCACAAACAGCTTGATGGCATGAC
Source organism: Pseudotsuga menziesii (assembly GCA_001517045.1). NCBI lineage: Eukaryota > Viridiplantae > Streptophyta > Pinopsida > Pinales > Pinaceae > Pseudotsuga > Pseudotsuga menziesii. The sequence goes on along the minus strand of LPNX010412036.1, from coordinate 122,494 downwards.
TCCCTTCAAAGCATGGAGTGGGCAAAGCCAGATGTGACCCATTTCAGGATTTTTGGCTCAAAGGCTTGGGCTAGAATCCCGATAGAGAAGAGGAAGGCTTTGCAGCCCCAAAGCCAAGAGTGTATTTTTTTTGGATACTCTGAAGATTCAAAAGGGTACAAGTTGATAAATTTGATCACAAACAAAGCCTTCATTGAAAGGTGTGTTCAGTTTGAAGAAGAACCCCTTGCAGCAGTGGAAGTTGGTGAAGCCTCTTCACCACCTGAACCTCAAGAAGTAAGTAAAGAGTTTGTTGAACATGATGATTCTGATTTGTCTGATGGATATGAGTTTATTGCAGACCCTAACAGCCCCACAAGGCCAAAATGGGCAGCCAAGACACTACATGCAACAGGTGAGCTAGCTGGGGATCCCAATGACCCAAGGAGGACTAGATCTCAGTTTGAGAGTGGTCTGTGCATGGAGGATCCTATGTTTGCTGAAAAATTCTATTTGATGGTGGAGTCTGATCCTCAAACATATAAATAAGTAGCAGGATATCCAAGATGGAAAACAACCATGAAGGAGGATTTCAGCTCACTCCAGAAGAGCAACACATGGGAGCTAGTGGATCTTCCTCCAGGAAGAAAGTTAGTCTAGTGTAAGTGGGTCTATAAGACCAAATTTGCTGCTGATGGTTCACCACTGAAGTACAAGGATAAATTGGTAGCCAAGGGCTACTCATAGGTTCATGGCATAGATTACAATGAGACTTTTGCCCTAGTGGCAAAGATGGATTCCATCAGGCTAGCCTTAGCCATTGCAGCCTCAAGGCAATGGGAGGTACATCACATGGATGTAAAATGTGCCTTTCTGAATGGAGATCTCACTGAGGAGATATATATGCAGCAGCCTCAATGTTTTTCTACTAACCCTTCTCTTGTGTGCAGGTTGAGAAAGTCATTGTATGGGCTAAAGCAAGCCCCCAGGGCTTGGTATGCCAAGATTGATAGCTTCTTGCTATCACTGAATTTTGTTCGGTGCAAATCAGATCCAAATGTCTATTTGAAGTTAGTTAATGGTTCATTAATGATCATTGTGTTATATGTTAATGACCTCCTCATTACAGGAAGCTCACAGGCTGAGATTGCTTCCTTAAAAGGAGCTATGAACCAAGCCTTCTCCATGACAGATTTGGGGCTCTTAAGTCAATTTTTGGGGCTTGAGATTGCTCAAACCAAAGATGGAATCAAGGTGCACCAGTACAAATATGCCTTGGACTTTCTGAACAAATTCAGAATGAAGGATTGCAAAGCAAGCAAAAATCCTTTCCTTTCAGGAGTGAAGCTGGAAGAAGCTGATTCTTCACCGATGGTAAACAATACATTGTATAGGCAATTGATTGGATGTTTGTTGTATCTGACACATACTAGACCTGATCTTTGTTATGTAGTAAGTGTGGCTTCTAGATTCATGGATCATTCTCAAGAGATCCATTGGAAAGCAACCAAAAGGATCCTTAACTTTGTTCAGGGAACAAGGACACATGGGATCTTCTATAAAGCAAAATCTGATCTTGAGTTGATTGGATTTACTGATAGTGATTGGGCAGGTGATAGCACAGATAGAAATTCCACTTCAGGATATGTTTTCATGCTTGTATAAGGGAGAATCAGCTGGTCAAGCAAGAAACAGAGTGCCGTTGCACTCTCATCTACAGATACAGAGTACAGAGGAGTTGTTAATGCAGCAACTCAATGTTTATGGTTGCAGGGTTTACTTGGAGAGTGTGGCTTCGAACCAGAGTACTCAACTACCATCTACTGTGATAACCAGAGTACCATTCAAATCTGTAAGGATTTAGTTCAAAAGCAGAGAACCAGACACATTGAGATCCATATGCACTACATCAGATAACTTGTGCATGATGGCACCATTCACCGACTCTTCTGTTCATCTTCAGAACAAGTAGCTGATATCTTCACCAAAGCATTTTGTGAGAAGACCTTCAGAAATCTCAAATCACTGCTGGCGATTGCTGATCATGTTGTGAAAGCATGAGTGAAGACAATATTCTACAATTTTGTTTTACATTCCATGTTTAAGGGAGGATTTTCCCAAGTTGGTTTTGCCTCTTTCCTTGTTTAAATGGACATGCAGTATGTAAAGGGTGACTAAGCCTTGTTTCTAGGCCCTATATTTTTCTGATATATTACTCATAAGTCAGGCTTAAGGGGGGGTGTTAGAATAATCAACCCATAGTTTACCCATTTAGACATTAATTTAATTATTTCTATCTTATTAGCCTAGTTCATGTGTCCCACCTTGTGCAAGTTGTCTTTTAACTATCCATAGTGGTCAAACTTGCCTCATTTGAATCATGTAGCACATGGGAAATCCCAAGGAATCAAATCTTCTTTATTCCTGGCCTCCTAGGCACCCTTCTGCTTTTTCTGCTTTATTCCCTGCTTTTTCAGTGTTTTAAGGCAAATAGAAAAGCTAGACTAGGTGAGGTGAACTAGTTTTTTGTCCTCTTCATCCTCCACTCTTTTCTCCATGAAAAAGCATGTATGAGATTCCATTCCACCACTTTTTAGCTTTCCTAATCCATTTTGCTAATTCGTGAGCTCCATGACATATTTGGGATCAGCTTTTACACCCATGGAGGATTTGCTTATTTTTAGTAAGCCTGCTTTATGCTAGATTTGAATTGCTTCTCATGCATTCGAATCCCTGATGTATGTTATTTATTTAGAAACCTATGTTATTACATGGTTGGCTATTGTACACTGATTTAATACAGTTTAGTTTTCAGCTCCAATTTTCAGTCTCTTTGTGAGTGATTTTGCATGATCAATTGTTAATTGTTGTGAGTAAAATTAATCTATCACCTGGTTCAATTTCCACAATTACTTCTACACAACAGATCCAAATCATACAACACTTATCCATAGCAGGAGACTGATCACAACCCAAGATTCAAGAGCTGGTCAACATAGATAGAGCCAAGACTACTCAAGAACAAAATGGAGCGACAAGATCTCAATTAGATCACAAAATGGATTGATCGATTGCTCTTTCACCTCAATGATGCTTCATGATACCTCTACAATTGCAATTCAACTCTATATATAGGCTTGCACCTTTACATCCAAGGTCCACTTCTAACTAAATTCTAAAACTAGTGACCTATATCCACAAAATGTGATCAAACGGTACAAAATTGCATAAGAAATTCCAAAAATGGTTATTCCTCCGTCTATCATGCTGATTTGGTCCTGCATGTTTTTGCGTGAGCTTGTGCAGCCTCCGTGGTGTTTCGCAACTCACTTACCCAAACCCCTACCAACAGGCCCCCAACATAGTCTTGTGGCTAGCCCTCGAGCCATGTCAGGTAGACAGGGTGTACTTCGTCATCTTGGTATTGAAGTCCTCGAATTGCTGTGAGATCTCTTGAAACTAGAACTGGACTTGTTTAGTTACTGTTATCACGCCAAGAAACTACTTAGTGGTTATGGCTAAGTATGCTTGGTAACTTGAGAAATCATATTTTTGTGTTTTCTGAAAAGGTGGATCAATAGGACAATTAAAAGACTAAGCAGTAAGACAACATGCCATGCCTCTAAATAAGCCAGTGCTTCGAGGAATTAAATATCAGCCACAGTAAATAATCGAGGTATAAATAAAAACATTCGAGATAACCAAATACATTGAAATGCAAGGTCATACAAGAATATAAAGAAACACTAATTCATCCATGAGCTATATCAGAAGATGACAGTTCTGAACAACTGAACTGAATAAAATCAAATGTAGAATAATGAAAGTGTGGACAGAATGATATCTAATAACCAAAGGAAACTGTGATTCATGTAGCAAAGAAGTGTCCAGTACATAGTCAAACATATATCCTAAATCGAACCCCTCAATAGTCTGAGTTCTTAGGCTTTTAAAGCCTTTACAAACATTTTTCAGATCCTAAAAGTATGGATCTGTTGAGTTTAACTAAAACATTAACTGACAGTTTAAAGCAAAAAGATAGGGACTGATCCCTAAAATCAAGGAAATTCTGATATGGAGATCTCCTTCAACAGCTTGATGGTTGGTGAAGTGAAGCAGCCTTCCAAGGCTCGGTGGACTGAGTTGGGCGCACAACAAACTTGACTTTGATGATGTGGCACTTGAACTTAGAGTTGTTTCCTCATAAAGATTCTTAAAAGCTGGGAAGACTGACTTTCTTTGCCACCTGTAGCAATGCTTATATCGAGGCTGAAATTCTGCCTTTCAATCCTGAGGTTGATTACATACCCTGACAAGTGTTTACCTTTTGCAATCTGGAAAAAATCTGTAGGATAGATCTTGAACTGCCTTGAAATCCTGAGTCACACAAATGCTGCCAGCTGTATAAAATCTGAAGTATTTCCTCTGTTTACAAGACCATCAGCTGCCATCGGATCTATCTGAAGGACTTCATTATAGCAAGCAATAGCTCCCGCATAATGCCCCTGTTGTTCATAGATTATTGCTGAATTACTGTAAGGAGCAGACAAGCCTGTTATTACAGCTAGGGTTGCTTTATAAAAACTAACAGCTGCACTGATCCATTCCATTCCATGTAAATGTTTCCAAGATTAGTGAGAGCTGGTGGATGAAACAAATTGCTTTCCATGACAGCTGGGATCCTTTGTGGAAATTTTAATAGCGCCAAGAGGCAAATCAGGACCTTTGGCCCATTCATGCAATTTAGTATCATAAATCAACACCAATCCTTCCTTCAAGCTCCTAGCGCACCTCCCATTTATCCTTAGCAAATCATCGATGCAACCTCCAACCTGCAAAGTATAAACACAGGTACCCATTGTAACACAAGAAAATGTCAATACATTGTTCATCTTTAAAGGCGATGAAATGGGGAGGCTTATTCCTGCTCCATGAATCGTTCCTGAGATGATATCTCCAGAAAGACAATTCAACTGCATGGCTGGACAACATATAAATGTATGATCCCATTACTGCACAAGAAATCACATGACCTTCCATTAGCAGGGCCTTGGATTTGAGCCAGGTATTTGTCTTAAGGTCATATGAATCCATAGAACCCTCATAAGCATAAGACTGCAATGAGAAACTATTCTTTTTACCAAATTTAAGTCCTTCGATTACATAAAAAATACATTCACAACAGCGCTCAAGTAACCATATCTCTTTCTAGGCATATTTGCAATATGTTTCCATAAATCAAGCTCAGGAACATTTTCTTCTGCATAAACAATGGCTTCCCTGCAAGTGTCTCTCCTCAGAAAGCCTCCGTCAACATATATTTTTACTGTTCTTGCTGCAAACAGTCGAAGTGAGACCATTTTCGTGGCTAGATTTGTGATAGCATCAGCAGGTCTTTACTTCAGACCTGGACGAGGAGCACCATTCACAGCACATTCATTGGATCCATTTGCACGTCTTTTTTAACAAGAAACCAGATAGGAGAGAGAGCACCTGCATACACAATGAGTCATTGATACTCTGGCATCGCTGCAGATGCAATGCACAGTCAAAACCCTGCCGGATCGATGGAGCATTTACGAACTTCAGAAAGGAATTTGATAAAATGTGGCTGGTAATACGGTTCTGCCTTAATTATTTTCCATGTCCTCCGCATAGAATTCTTTGAACGTTGGTCTTGACACATTGTAATGCTGAGCTGGTTGTCTAAAACCCTCCACGCGTCCTTCCATGCAAAATTCAAGCGAATAGCCTTTAAATAAAATCAAAACTCAGCCCTTTGGATAAACTTGATGAATGGCATGTATGAAGCATGATTTTATTTTTGCACATGGAAACATTTTCGGCAGTTAAAGTAATTTTGACAGACCGTCTTAGCTGCCAAAATTGGCCTGTTTCGGTAGCTAACTAAACTTCCACAGACTGAGTTAACTTCCGAAAGCTGAAATTTTTTATTTTGAAGGCCATGACTCACAGAAGTAAAAAAAATTTAACCCATCCTATCACCCAAAATGACGGTGTACTTTTTGGGAGATAACATCTGGCTCCTACTCGGGGATGGAATCCTCCCAGTGAGGTTCCGAAGAATCCCAGAACCAAGTAGTTCCAGTAGCCTTTAGCATTGGGCATGGAGTCATCGAGCCATCAGTACTGATCCCTCTGCAAACCTGTATCCCACCTGCAGCTTACATGTAGCCTGCTCTATTTATTCAACAACAACTGAAAATGATCTACGTGCTCATAATAAGAGCTTTATTCTCCTATCTACTCCTACACTAACTAATAGGAGCAGCATGATCAAGTAACACTGGATTTCCAATGCAGCCATGTCAGATTGTGATTTACAGGCATCTTTGATCTTGACTCGAACAACAAATGAAGCCATATCATGTAGAGAAAAAGGTTCAAACAGATGATCAGACCAGCGTTGCTTTATAAAGAAAATTTTAACATTCACATTGTTTGTGGATTCCAGAAAAACAGCAATAGGATCAATTAAATAGTAATGGGATACCTCTTCAAGCTTCTGTTCTGATTGTAAATGAAAATAATGCGGCTGGCTGTCTTCCTTGATCTCAATGGTGTGTGTAAACTGCTCAAGATCTGCTGGAAAAGGTTGCTCAAAATCTGCTGGAGAAACATATCCAATAGATGGCTGATCTGGACCTTTCTGCTGCCCTTCTTGCAAATGTCTACTGAAATCTGTGTTTGTTTGCAAATCTGGAAGATGTGGGCTGCTCATAACATATGTTGCTGCTACATCAACACATCCGGGATCATGATCTACATGTTCTAGCTGAAGATTAGTGAGCCCCTGCAAATCTGAAAATTGTAGGTTGTCCTCTTCAAGCTCTGCAGATCTAACACTGTCACCTGCTGATATTAAACTCTGCTCTTCTCTTTTCACATTTTCAACGGGAACAATCTCCTCTTCATGAAAACATAAGTTAGGATATGCATTTGATATGATGTCAAAAGCATCACTAAGGTTATCATGGGGTGAATCAATGATCTCCTGATCATGACGAAGAGTATTCACTTCAACAGCATAATTTTCATAAATATCTGAGTTCTTAGTCAAAAAATGAAATTCGTGACAACACTGAGGATAAAGAAGATCAGTTGGAAAATGATCTTTACAGAACACATGGAAAGCAGTATGAAAATCTGCTAAAGAACTGATACTTGCATTAGGCAAAGACCGATACCAATCACGGGCAATCCCTTCTAATGAAGAACAGAAGAGCCGGATCTGAACATCCTCATGCACTACTTGCAACCGGTGCATGTAGTCATGAAAGTCCAGCAAATGTTCAGCGGGCATTTCCCACTCTTCTCCTCTAAATCTAGGAAGACTGTTCTCCCATTCATCTTTAGTAGGTACTTGATTAGGAAAACCAGCAATACTTGAAAAATCACAGAACGCATACCTCTTGGCTAAGATTCTGTTCATGTCATACCAGTGGAATCACCAACAGAATTTGAACAATGGAGTCGCCACTAAGTTTGTCCTTCATGGAGTCACCAGATAGATGATTATAACCAATAAGTGTCTACCCCTTGTCTATCATCAAAGAGTAGATCTATGTCGTCTCCCAGGAAGATCAGCTTCTCAACTCGCTCCCCGCCAACGGCGCCATTTTGTTATCACTCCAAGAAACTACTTAGTGGTTATGGCTAAGTATGCTTGGTAACTTGAGAAATCATATTTTTGTGTTTTCTGAAAAGGTGGATCAATAGGACAATTAAAAGACTAAGCAGTAAGACAACATGCCATGCCTCTAAATAAGCCAGTGCTTCGAGGAATTAAATATCAGCCACAGTAAATAATCGAGATATAAAGAAAAACATTCGAGATAACCAAATACATTGAAATGCAGGGTCATACAAGAATATAAAGAAACACTAATTCATCCATGAGCTATATCAGAAGATGACAGTTTTGAACAACTGAACTGAATAAAATCAAATGTAGAATAATGAAAGTGTGGACAGACTGATATCTAATAACCAAAGGAAACTGTGATTCATGTAGCAAAGAAGTGTCTAGTACATAGTCAAACATATATCCTAAATCGAACCCCTCAATAGTCTGAGTTCTTAGGATTTTAAAGCCTTTACAAACATTTTTCAGATCCTAAAAGTATGGATCTGTTGAGTTTAACTAAAACATTAACTGACAGTTTAAAGCAAAAAGATAGGGACTGATCCCTAAAATCAAGGAAATTCTGATATGGAGATCTCCTTCAACAGCTTGATGGTTGGTGAAGTGAAGCAGCCTTCCAAGGCTCGGTGGACTGAGTTGGGCGCAAAACAAACTTAACTTTGATGATGTGGCACTTGAACTTAGAGTTGTTTCCTCATAAAGATTCTTAAAAGCTGGGAAGACTGACTTTCTTTCCCACCTGTAGCAATGCTTATATCGAGGCTGAAATTCTGCCTTTCAATCTCGAGGTTGATTACATACCCTGACAAGTGTTTACCTTTTGCAATCTGGAAAAAATCTGGAGGATAGATCTCGAACTGCCTTGAAATCCTGAGTCACACAAATGCTGCCAGCTGTATAAAATCTGAAGTATTTCCTCTGTTTACAAGACCATCAGCTGCCATCGGATCTATCCGAAGGACTTCATTATAGCAAGCAATAGCTCCCGCATAATGCCCCTTTTGTTCATAGATTATTGCTGAATTACTGTAAGGAGTAGACAAGCCTGTTATTACAGCTAGGGTTGCTTTATAAAAACTAACAGCTGCACTGATCCATTCCATTCCATGTAAATGTTTCCAAGATTAGTGAGAGCTGGTGGATGAAACAAATTGCTTTCCATGACAACTGGGATCCTTTGTGGAAATTTTAATAGCGCCAAGAGGCAAATCAGGACCTCTGGCCCATTCATGCAATTTAGTATCATAAATCAACACCAATCCTTCCTTCAAGCTCCTAGCGCACATCCCATTTATCCTTAGCAAATCATCGATGCAACCTCCAACCTGCAAAGTATAAACACAGGTACCCATTGTAACACAAGAAAATGTCAATACATTGTTCATCTTTAAAGGCGATGAAATGGGGAGGCTTATTCCTGCTCCACGAATCGTTCCTGAGATGATATCTCCAGAAAGACAATTCAACTGCATGGCTGGACAACATATAAATGTATGATCCCATTACTGCACAAGAAATCACACGACCTTCCATTGGCAGGGCCTTGGATTTGAGCCAGGTATTTGTCTTAAGGTCATATGAATCCATAGAACCCTCATAAGCATAAGACTGCAATGAGAAACCATTCTTTTTACCAAATTTAAGTCCTTCGATTACATAAAAAATCCATTCACAACAGCGCTCAAGTAACCATATCTCTTTCTAGGCATATTTGCAATATGTTTCCATAAATCAAGCTCAGGAACATTTTCTTCTGCATAAACAATGGCTTCCCTGCAAGTGTCTCTCCTCAGAGAGCCTCCATCAACATATATTTTTACTGTTCTTGCTGCAAACAGTCGAAGCGAGACCATTTTCGTGGCTATATTTGTGATAGCATCAGCAGGTCTTTACTTCAGACCTGGCCGAGGAGCACCATTCACATCACATTCATTGGATCCATTTGCACATCTTTTTTAACAAGAAACCAGATAGGAGATAGAGCACCTGCATACACAATGAGTCATTGATACTCTGGCATCGCTACAGATGCAATGCACAGTCAAAACCCTGCCGGATCGGTGGAGCATTTACGAACTTCAGAAAGGAATTTGATAAAATGTGGCTGGTAATACGGTTCTGCCTTAATTATTTTCCATGTCCTCCGCATCGAATGCTTTGAACGTTGGTCTTGACACATTGTAATGCTGAGCTGGTTGTCTAAAACCCTCCACGCGTCCTTCCATGCAAAATTCAAGCGAATAGCCTTTAAATAAAATCAAAACTCAGCCCTTTGGATAAACTTGATGAATGGCATGTATGAAGCATGATTTTATTTTTGCACATGGAAACATTTTCGGCAGTTAAAGTAATTTTGACAGACCGTCTTAGCTGCCGAAATTGGCCTGTTTCAGCAGCTAACTAAACTTCCACAGACTGAGTTAACTGCCGCAAGCTGACATTTTTTATTTTGAAGGCCATGACTCACAGAAGTAAAAAAAATTTAACCCATCCTATCACCCAAAATGACGGTGTACTTTTTGGGAGATAACAGTTACATCCCAAAATTTTAGCAGGTCCTCCTTCATTGGGTGTGCCTTCCCGGCCTTGCTATCCACCATCTTCCTACCTTATTGTATTGCCTGCAGTGCAATAAATACTTTGACCACCAACTGCCCGCCAATGTCTTGGAATTCATCGAGCTGGGTGCTGCGGTTGCACTGACGTTCTTGGGCTCTAGAGGCTCGATGCTGCAGATCCTTCAACTCTTCAGAGCTTGTAATTTGAACCATGAGAGGAATCGCTTTTAGCGACATCTTCAACATCATCAACTGAGCTTCAGATTCCTGTGCTTACTTGGTTAATTGGTCCAGTTGGCCGTCCTGGATGACACTTTGCCAGAACTGTGTCGTTTCCTCAGTAATCGCCCTTCCTTCCTGCTCCATATTTTCAAACTAGGTCGTGATCTCTTCGATAGTATTTTTCACTCAAAAATATGCTCAGGCAGCGTCTTGGGGTAAACAAGGGAATTCAACAGATTGTTGGTCAATCGTGGAGCTGGGAAATAAATTCCCCAAGTTGCTTGGCCTTGGAAATTGCAGTGAGTTCCACCGTGATTTCATAGATATGTTGACAAGCCTTGTCAACAACTTGCTCAACTGTGCTGCAACTGGCACAGAGCTATGCTTTCTCGACAACGAGGTGGTGTTGCTCCTTCTTCAACTCAATGATTTATTTGGCAGATTTCCATTGCAGCTCTTCCTGTGTTTTCTTCAACGTGTCGATCCCCTATGCCTTTTCTTTTGGAAGCTTCTCTTTGACCTACCACAACACATCAGCTTCTTCTTGTAGCTTCTTAGCCATGTCCTGTGACTGCATGTACCCTACTGCAGCTACACTAGAACCTGAGTAGGTAACTTATTGAGATCAAAAGAAATGCTCGATAACGACTGCAACAATGATTTCAATTATGTACTTCCTGCATTGATTGCAGTTGGGGGAACTTGGACGTTCCTATCTCGTGGCTCGGTGCTAATCACTGGGAATTCCTGCATCACAACCCTCTCTAGTGTCGTGTTTGAAACACCAGCATAAATAGAATCTAACTTAGCTCTTACCATGGAGAACCCTTCTTGGTTGGACTGACGCATTGCTTGCGCCATGACATCACATGAGTCTGTGACAACCTTGATGAGTTGCTGCAGTTGGATCTCCATCATAGAGCGGGAGCTGTTTCCCATGTAGAATTCCATGCACCTTTTGGTTTGTGCCTCCTTTAAGATGCACTCTGCTTCTGGACCAGATTCCGTCGATGACTCTCCATCGGAGTCATGGATACCTTTCCTTGCTTGGATAGGCTCGTTCGAGGCATTTGCTGGAGGCCCTGCAGATATCTCCTCCGTGCTCACAGGTTCATGCCATTCACGTGGCCACTCTTGAATGACGACATCCAATTATTTGTCTGCATTTTTGTAGGCACTAGGTAGCCATTGCTTGTCAGGGTCCCATTGTGCCTGGATATAAATGGAATGAGGCCTGATAGAAAAACGAAGGATCCACTGATATTTGGATGTGGCAGCATTAGATAATCGAGGAACCTTGATGGATGTGTCCTGCAGCGCTTCCCAATAGACCCAAGAATGGATCGCATAGTCCATCTGTCGACTGGGCTCCGTGACCCAGCATAAGTTATGATACCGTGCGCATTTGCACACCTTTACAACAGTGACTGACATCAGATGGTAGTATTTCGGCTCCATCAATGCGACTAATGCAATGAGAATTAACAACCAACTATAGGAAAAAGGTCCTATCCTGGCCTGAGTAGTGACACCATATTTTAGCAACTGGTTTAACAGAAATAGGGACCAGTTCATTTGTATGCCCTCGATGCATTTTTGTGCACATGCAGCCATGCCCGAATTGCATTGGATGGGTTGATTCTTCCTAACGATTTTGCTGGCCAAAATGTGTGCCCTAATATGCACCGATCGCTCAATAATATTGTCAATGCGATAGGCGCGACCATCGCGCTGCAATCCAAATCTCTCCTTCAACTACTGGGAAAGATTTTTGTCATTGTCCTACCCTCTGAAATGCTGTGTTAGATCTTCCTCGGCCTTTGGTAATCCCATAATTTCTAAAATTAGGTCGATCGTGACTGGAATAGGGTCGTCCAACCATAGTGTCCCATCATGAAATCATGCCAATAGTCATTTAATGCATGCGTGTGCTTCATTCAATTGCCCAAAATGAGGCATGTTAATGAGCCCCAACAACCCAGACTTGTCAAAGCCCTGCATCCATGAGTGAGGAATCCACAGGATAGGCGCATCATGCACCATAGGCACCGACTGGTAAGGTTCATCTGCTACGTCCTTCAGTAACAACAAATCATGGTCTTCATACTTCATCTTGACCAAGGCATGTATGATGTCCACTGAGTAAGTCATCCCTTCTTGTAGCAATGGATGTTAACCTGAAAAATACCTCACTCGGCTCTACATGGCCTACACCACCCAAGGACACGCATTCACGACCCTCGTAACACCCCATTAGACCCCCACACCCTCAAAAAGGCTTAAAAGTGAGTAAAAGGGATTAAAAACCCCAAAAAGGAGCCTAAATAACTCCCTTAGGGGATAAAGCCTCCAAAAAGGGGATAAAACCCCTCAAAGGAGCCTAAAACCCTAAAAGGAGCTAAAGTTAGGGAGGAAGGGGCTAAAAGCCCAAAAAAGGGGCTAAATCCCTAACCAAGGGCTTAAAACCCTAAAATTCCCCCAAAAAGCTATTAAAGGAGGGGTGGGGGTCACTCTCAAACAACTCTTCTCTTGCATACTGTTATGCTGCCCGTGGATGCCTTGAGACCCTTTGTTTCTCAAGCCACCCACATCCCCCTCTCATCCACTCATCTTCCCCATTGAGCCATAGCTCCTCCATTGCTAAGTGAGATAGAGAGGTGCTTCTTCCAGCCAAGGCATGGTGGCCCATTGCACCAAAGGAGAGGTATACCATTGTTTTTTCATGCTTTTGTTTCAGTAGCTCAGTTGTTTTCTAACCTGTATTTGCTTGCAGGTTTGTTTATTAATTTGTTTTGCAGGTTTATTGCTGTCTTTAATAGTTGTTTGCAGGTTCTCGGAGCAAAGCCCTAACCTTGTTTGTAGAGGGGCTCACTGCCATTTCTTTTTGTTCTTTTCTTTAATTTCTGTCCAGTTTCCTTTCAGTTTTTGTTTTATGAATTTTCACATAGGAACCTACCCTTCTATCCTATAGACGGAAGGGAGCCATTCCTGCCCCTGTAGCAAGGAGAAATCCCTGCTACAGTGACAACTTCGACGAATACTTCTGATTCTTAGTGAGATTCTTTGGATTTTCCCTAGGCCACATTGGAGTGACATATCCAAGGATATCATTAATAGAGATGTCCTTGGGTGCTGCAGTCTCGATATCTCCCGATCTTGATGGTTCGGTCTATGCAGTTCCCTCCCCTTGCACCCTAGCGGAAGTGTGCATGTGTCGCTTCTGTGGCAGTGTGGAACTGGGCTTCTAGGCCTTTCGCTTCCCTCTAGGGATCAAAGAGGATCCAATTGGAATGCTCATGACTTCCTCTTCGATCACCATGGGTCAAATGGGGGATTTCTGCTCGCTTGAAATATTGACTGTGTCAGGAGTTCTCAGCATGCCGCACTTTGCAATCCTCACAATGTGAACAAATACATTTCAATTTCAGTCCTTGCCTATCGCTCAGAATTCTACTATTACACTGAGCTCAACACGTCACTCAATTCAACTGAACAATGCCTTGCAACCGCATCTCGTGCCTTCTTATAGCCAATTACCGATCCAATCTCATCATTGCCAAATCTATTGTGTCCATAATGACCAAATCTAGCATTAACGACCCCAAATCCGTCGGCAATCTCATCTCACTAATGGTCGGATCGGTCATAAATGTGCATCACTTCACCAAGCACCGCTAGCTAACTGCTTTAACTATCTATATTTATTACTGATTTNTATATTTAGCGACCCTTTCGTAGTGCCTCAAGCATTGCGCAGTTCGGGCCTCGTCCTATAGGGATTCAAACCACTTCCATTCACAAGTTTCGGCAACACCGCACCATCTAATTGCTGTAATTGAACTGCACCCCCAGAAGTAATTGAATGAACAATATATGGGCCTAACCAGTGCATCTGTAACTTACCTAGATGCTTCATGAACTTACTGTCATATAACAACACCAAATCTCCTTATGTAAATTTCTTATTCTTAATGTGGCGATCATGCCATGCCTTTTCTCGATCCTTCTCGACGTGTTGGTGGAAACCTGTGATAAAATGGTCCTCTTCAACCTCGATCAACTATGTAATGCACTCCTCTAGTTCTTTCGCATTATCCATGCCATTCACAGTAGCAATACACAGACTAGGAACAATGTATTCCATAGGCATGACGACCTCTTTCCCATATACCAATTTGAACGGTGTTTGCCCCGTCATCATTTTACAAGTGGTGCGATATGCCCACAGTACCGCCAGGATTTTCAAATCCCAGTCATCGCAATTAGCATTACATACCTTTGTAAGCGTGGTTTCCAATATTTTGTTGAAGGCCTCGACAGTCCCATTCGCTTATGGATGGTATGGTGTGATTTTCTTATGTTGCACCTGCAACTCCTCGGTTAGTGCTCTCATTGTTCGATTGATAAAGTGACTTCCCTGGTTAGTCATTAATATCCTTAGACATCCAAACCGTGTCACAATATTCTCAAATATGAACTTTGCTACTGTCGCAGTAGTGCAGTCCGTAACTGACGTAGCCTCTGCCCACCTTGTCAGATAGGCAATTGCTATAATGATATACCGCGCACTAGTCCTCTTTCCTGGTGGATTAATTGGACCCACAAAGTCACCCCAATTATCAAAAGGTTGTAGAGTTACCTGTGGCACAAGTGGCATCTCATCCCGCCGTGATGGTTTGATGACACGTTGACAGACATTGTAGCACCGCACATAATCTGTCGCATCATTATGTAAAGTAGGCCACCATATCCCAGTGCGCAACACCTTACGCGTAGTATCCCTTCCTCCATAGTGGCCTCCCACAATTCCTGCATGCACTTCTGCTAGAATAGGTCCTTTCTCATGAGGTAAGAAGCACCATCGCAAGATTTCATTTGACCCAAGTGTGTATAATTTCCTAGCAATAAGTTGGAAATATGAAGCCTTCACTACCAATTGCTTCTTCTGACTGGTCGATAGGTCCTCTGGGGAAACTCTAGTTTCCAAGAACTGAATGATTGGAGCATAATGGTCATCTGCAATCTCTACTCAGAATAGCCGTGCATCAGGAAATCCATCATCAATATTTGTAGGTTCTTCTCATGTTTCAATGCGGGACATATGATCAGGGCCAACATTCAACCATCCTGGATTCATAATTATCTCAAAGTCTAATTCTTGAAAAAGTAGCAGCCATCGACAGATCTTCCCCCCCAACACAGGCTTATTGACCAGATATTGCAAAGCGGAGTGGTACATGAACATTTTGAAGTGACTGCCCAACAGATAGTGCCTAAAGTTCTACAATGCATAATCCATGGCCAAGCCCTCTCTCTCAGTTGTTGTGTAATTTCTTTCAGTAAAATACAACTTCCTACTGGAAAATGCAATTGGATGATCCAGGTCGGCCTTGCTTGGTTGCACAAGTACTACCCCCAACGCAATAGAAGAGGCATCGACATGGAAATGGAACTCCTTGTTCCAATCAAGGATTACAAGTATAGGCACCGACGCCATCTTGGCCTTCAGTGTGTCGAAGCTTCCCTGACACTCTTGATTCCTCTCAAATGCAACATCCTTCTTTAAAAGCTTCTCCATAGGGGTAGTAATCGCAGTGTATCCTTTGATGAACTTGCGATAGTACCTCGTGTGTCCCAGCATCGTACGAAGAATATTCACATTTGTAGGTGGCAACAGACTAAGGATAAGCGTAATCTTTGCAGGTTAGACCAAAATCCCTTGCTTGCACACTATGTGTCTTAACAACATCCCGAATGGTGCACAAAAAATGCACTTATTTGAATTCAATGCAATTTGATGCCATCGACACCTTTCCAGCATCAATCACAGATTTGGTAAATGATCCTTAACTAGACCATAAAATTTCCAATCATCCATGTATACCTACAAGAGCTTCTGAATGAAATATTTGAACGCAACGACAACCACCTGAGAAAATATCGCTGGTGCATTCTTCAATCCTAAGGGCATGACTGTATAATAAAAAAAACACCATTCAGTGACAAATGTGATATTATGCTGATATTCCTTTGCGATTCAAATCTGGTGATACCTTGAAAAGCCATCCATGAATGAGTACATCTCCTGACTGCCTACCCATTCAAGGACCTCATCTGTAAAGGGAGTTGGAAAAGGATCATGCAGGAAGGCATCGTTCAACGTTCTCAGTTCAACACAAATGTGAACCTCCCCCATATTCTTTTCTTGAACCACCATAGTGCTTATCCATTACGATTCTTCGACAGGCGCAATGATTCCAATATCCAACATCCGATCGAGCTCAGCATTGACATGTTATTTGTATCGCAGATTTAGTCGATACAGCCTCTGTCGCATAGGTTTGGCATCTATTTTCAATGGGATTTTAATATCCCCTATATCCCCTAATATCCCTTTCATTTCTGAGAACCGTGTCGAAAAGAGATCCTGGAATTCATGTAGCAGATATGTGATCTAGGCCATTGTTTCATCATCCCAGTAGTCCCCAATATTAGGAAACTTCGGGTTCTCTTCCATCCCAATGTTAACTTTTCTAATCTTCAGCGACTAACTCATGGGGTCAGTTGGTATGTCTGGTGCTGCAGCATCATGACTTCCTTCTGATTCAGAAATATTGACATTCTGCATGTCATCATCATCTTCAGGTTCACCATATAGATTGTAGCATGTGATCATGGATTGCATATGACACTGTGCATGTGGATCTATAGGGTATGTGGCTGGTACAACCTTCAATACTACATTGTGAATGAGTTGGAGTGAATTGTGGACCTTAGGGTTAGCATCCCAAAAACTAAAAGTCTACGCAAAGCAAACCGAAAGCTCCTCCCAGGTAGTTATGGTTCTACGTAGTTCTGCCGCTACATGCCAGGATCTAGGCATCTCATCCAAAGTATGAAAAGAAACATGGACCCACTCATCCTTGGATTGCAACACCCACAAGGCCTGACATTCTATTAAATGACCAGTGGGGTCATTCTTCCCATCATATCTCCCAGCATGATAGATCTCTGAATCACCTAAGCGTACCATAATCAATCATCGATACTGTGCCCATTCGTGAATTGTCTGTTTGTGAGTTTCCCACCAACGTGTTGGGGTGGTCTTCAATGCTTCTTCCAGTGCCAACAACCTATGTGGTTCAAACACTTTCTCTTCAAATTATTTAAAGAATCCATACAAATCTAGTAGCCCCTTGTAGACTAACAACTCGATAATATTAGTTGCAATGTGATGTAGGGATTGCATGACCAGTCCACACTTTCTAAAAGACACCTCATTCAACACATTTTGCCAATTTTCTAAAGCATCATCAAAATCAAAAGATGTAGGGCTATCGCTGTGCCATCCGAGTTCGCCATCGATGGTAGGGTGGATATAGTCTTTGAAGATATTGTAGGCATGATCCCAGCCTCTACCAACTTCATCCTTGACAGGTTCAATATACCAACGTCCTTAATGAGGGTCCATGGGAGCAATGACCCTGATATCTTGGTTCTCGAATGTCATAACCCGCTTCTTGAAATCGATAACTACCATGCTATCATTGGCCCATCCAATCCTTCAATAGTGTGGGATAAGAGCCTCCACCATTAAGTACTTCAATAACATCAAAATCGGCATATGTCTTCATACCTTCGACATTGACGACCAGGTTGGAGACACGACCAATAGGATGAAATTTAGCCTGATTTGCTAGTTGTAGTTGCACAGGGGACCATCCCAATGTTGGCTTTCGCATCAGCTGCCAATTCTCCTTGGTCAAAATATTCACATCCGACCCAAGATCCAAAATAACGGAATCAACTATCATAGTCCCTGATCTGGATGTTCATTCGCATCTCTTTGCTTGTCTTTCTCTTCTGGAGGGAATTCACTGCAGAATCCTTTAGCATCTTGTTTCGGTGGTATAACAACTTCTCAATCTCAATGAGAGCCTCAGGATCTCCACCTAGCAACAGAAAGCTCTCAAAAAACTATTGCAAGGTACCATGCTGTCGTGATGGTCCTGCCTCTACAGAAGGATCAAAAGCAGATGGCATTTCAACAACAGGTGACTTACCCGGATTTCTCCTGATTGCATGCTTAGCCTCAAAGAAGGTATCTTTCTCTGTTGCAATATCAAATTCTACCTTTTTCTTCCCAAAAAAGAAAACTTGTTGATGGGTTCGATCTTCTCTGGTCGTCGCACCTACATGAGTGATGACAGCAACGTCGACAGCTTGGGTTCTAGGTTCTACTAGAATCATCGCAACCGTTGGTCCTTGATTCTGGTTCTGAGCTTGGTTCAGAGATGGATTTTGATTCTTCGACGAGTTCATAGGCTGATTTTGAGTTTGTAGTGGGATCTAAGTTTGATTATGCAATGACTACTAGTTATGTACTTGGTTTTGGTTTTGGAACTGGTTTTAGAACTGAGGGATGTTTCTGTCCTGTCACTTCGCAATCAACTGAGGGCACTTTTCAACATTATTCTCACTTGTTGCACAGTATGTACACTGCACATGAGGAAAATCCCTCTGGTAGTGCCCAAATACTCCACATGTGTGACACTGGATTGATTCTGGACCTCGTCCTCCCCCTTGTCTGAAGCCTCCTCCTCGTCCCCTAAATCCTCCTTGAAATCCTCCTTGTCGCTGTATTGTGGTTGAGCTGCTTGCTGATATTGTGGTTGGGCTAGCTGCTGCGAGGGATTTGGTTGCTACTGAACGTAGTGCGTTGCTTGAACATACTACAGTTGAGGCTGGGCAATCGACAATTGATTGTACTATGGTCACGGTGCAACATGTGGTTGTGCTACAAACTGCAGGTGTAGTGTGAACTATGGCTACGACTGTGATGGAATAAAAAACATTTGCGGAGGTGGTGTATATTGCACCTGGGATGTTGGCTACACCATATGCATTTGAGGTTGCGACTGCTGGATCCTGCAGGGATCCTCGCCCTTCACAAAGCATGAATCATATGTTTTCTCTTGAAACAAGTCATAAGCTTGGTAGTCTTTACCTTTGTGCCCCACTGAATGACAAAAGGTACAATACAAACTTTCTTCCTTTGTAACCATCTTCTGCATGTAGCTACATTTTTTGTGTAAATTCCCATATACCTGACATACATGACACCATGGCACACCAGCGCAGCTTAAGGGGTTCGGTGCTCTAGAGAGCAAAGAATTTCAGAAATTCGGGCATGTGTCCTTGGTGTGTCTATCCACATGACACCGTGTGCACCAAAGCTCATCATGTTCTTCTTTTTCTTGCTTGATATATTGCAGCTGAAGTGTCAAATTTGCTAGCTATGCCTGAATCTGGTTCATGCCAACTGCAGTCTCCCCAATAAGTGAAGCTTCTAACTGTATTGTAATCTCTAGATCCTTGCTTTGTGTCGTGATATTTTGCTGCATTAATGGCTATTGGATGTGTGAGACCAACGCAGTGATGAACCACTCCTTATGCTGAACATCACTCATTTTGAAGCTAACTTGGGCCATCAATGTCTTAAACCGTTGATAAAAATCTGAAATAGTTTCATTCGGGAACTGCTTGATCTCTTTGAGTTCTATAATATACTAGGCCTCAGATTTGGGTTTCTTAAATTCCTCAAATAGCCCTTCCTGGATCTCATTCAATGTTTTTACAATGGTTCCTTAAGGAACTTGCACGAATATCATGTACCAGTCAAGCACACGACCCCTAAGGGTGGTCGCCAACTGGGTTTTCTTGATATCATCATCCACAATCTATCTGGTAGTCCATACTGCTTCGCACAAGAACCAGTAATTCTTTGGGACATCATTCCCATTTCCATGGAATATTGGTAGCTTAATCTTGTCACCTGCCATTCTGGGCCTTCTTCCTCCAAATGGTGTTCTACTACTAGATTGCTGCTGGCACGTCGAACATGTCAACGTAGAATGCATTTTTCTACATGTTGGTGGAGTAGTGTGCGGAGGTGTGGACACGTTACTACTGGGGTTCGAGCTTACTGCTACCCTAGGCATATCCTGGGTCTAGTCGCCCTCGTCATCTCTATAGGGTCGCTTCGTCTCATGTGGTTGTTCTTCGCAGCCTTTTGTCTCGATTGCAGTAGGACCTTCCCCCATCCTCTGCCTCTTCTCTTGTTGAAACATTTCTCCTCCCCTCGTACAACCACTTGTTTCCTTGTTGACCCTCATAGTATCATAAGAACTCATATCCATCCACCCCTTATCTTGCCATTTTCCTCCCCCCTTTCGTCGTAGTGACCACTGCCTCCGCACACCAGAGTTCCACTACTCGAGGTGCATTTTTAGAATACCCTTCTCGCAGACAAGAATTTTAATAGATAATTGTAGAGACAGCAAGAACCTACCTCGTGGTATATTGAAGAAATCTCTTTTCTGCTTCACTGTATGACTTATTGGTATCGACTGCAAACTCAGTGATGTATCCTTCCAAAATACTATCCATCCATACTTCGACAGCTCGTGATGCTTTTTTGTTAGTTTCTTGCAATTCCTGGATCAGTTCAGCGGTCCAGGACGTTGTCTCCCCTCCTTGATGGTTGGTCTTCTTATAAGTGAACCGCGCTAACCACTCATACAATATGATAGGAAATTCACAGAAGAACCATTCATGTGCACTGTCGTGGATATATCTGGCCAACCAATCATTTGTCAACAACTTCGTATTTTGATTCTCTTCTTTAGCAAACTCCCAAAGCTTTAGGTTGAACCAATATTCGATCTCCGATTTAGTTGGATGCCACAACATATCCTCCCTTTAGTTGCAACGACGTCTCGGCAATAGAACCATTTGTTGGAGAAAACGCACCAACAAAGCCTCACCAAGGATTCTCACTCTGTCAATGTCCAACCGGTACAATCTCCCTGAGTACTGGCCCAGATAGGTTTGAACCTGCTCGACAACACCCATAGAGTGGATGAAGTCTCACCCAAGATGTCGAGGGAGAGTTATCGAAACCAAGTTTCTGGTAGTTGTTGATGTATTTGTAACTTCAGAATGTATTCACTTGTATATCTTATGTATTCTACCCCGATGTTTATTCCAAGAAGTATCTGTAATGTATTTGAGTCATGTCATGCCCCAATGTTCCTATTAGGAGATTCAATAATGTAAACAAGTCATGTAAAGTAATTGTGGGTAACCCTTCTATTGATCAAGGGTTAAAGTCCCCGCAGTTGTGGGGTCCTAGAGTTATTAGACTCTCCTAGAGAATTCGGCCCTAGTGAGCTATTGTCAAGTCGAGAATTAGTATAAATAGAGAGTGAGCCTCTCTATTTAACATACATTCACTCACACTCAGTTGTAGCACATAACTAAGAGAGAAGAAGTTGCCGGGACAAGAGAGAGAGACTACTGCTGTCGGGTGATCATCTTACTAGTTTTGGGGTTTTTCTTTTGGCGCTGATTCTATCTCCGATGAAGTTGCGGGGTTTTCTCCTTTATGGTTTCCCTGAGGAAAAAAAATTGTGTTCATTGTCTCTTAGTTTGATTGCTGCGCTTGTTATTCTCTCAGTTAAAGATCCTAAGATAATGCTAGCTTGAATGATAAAAATCTAACACGGTATCAGAGCTAACCTGAGAAGAAGACACTGTGCAGCTGCGGAAACTAGGGCTTCCTACTTTTTGGATCTCTCTCCACAGATTTTCAGCAAAAGAAGATTGTGCTGACTTTCCTCTCCAGGGCGCATCTTTTTGTCAAAGCAGAATCTGATTCTAAGCATTTTCAGTTTTTGACCTGACACTACTGCCAGAAATTAGGGCTTTCCACAAAAGTGGAATTTTTGAGTGAGCCCAGGATTGGATTGAAATCCTCCTCCAAATAGAAGTTTAGAGATAAAGATCAAAGTTTTTGGTTGGGTAGAACTCTGGGAAAGTCAATCCCTAAATTGGCTCTTGTGAACTAGTAAACCAGCTATGCATAATTTCAGCTCTAGATCCAGTTCCGACATATTAACCTGGTAAGATCTAAATCTTTTGTATTTCCATTTGAGGTTCTCTGTTAAGATGTCTCATCATACCAAGCTTGATGAAAATATTGAAGGGGATGACAAATTCCGAGCCCGGAAGTATAGGATCTCCCTGGTCCTGGAAGAAAATGAATTTGACTCTTACATAAGTGAAGAGGTTCCAGTTCCAGAGGGAGATGAGAAAAAATCCTTACACAAAAAGAATTTGGTCATGGCTAAAAGGATCATTGCAGATTCAATCAAGGATCACCTCATACCTCAGGTGTCCTCCCTAAAGACACCCAAAGATATGTTTGATGCCCTAACCAAGTTATTTGAAGGGAAGAACATAAACCAAAAGATGAATCTGAGAAATAAGTTGAAGAATGTACCGAATGCGGAGACCATCCGGTCTTACTTTACAAGGGTTTCTCAAATCAAGGAACAATGGGAAGCTGTAGATGAAGAAGTAGATAATGCAAAAATTGTGATGACCACCTTGAATGGTCTCCCTAGAGCTTGGGACTCTTTTATTCAAGGGATTTGTGCCAAAAAGAAGCTAGTCAAGTTTAGCAGACTGTGGGAGTAATGCTCACAAGAAGAAGCTCAGATAGTAGTTCGAGAAGAAAATATGGGAAGTGAAGATCAAGCTCTCATAGTACACTCCAAGAAAAGTAGGACAGAATATCACAAAGGTAATCATTCTCATCCTAATAAATTTGACAAGAATCAACCCAGATTCAGATGCTTCACATGTGATGAAAGAGGACACTATGCTAGAGACTGTCCTAAGAACAAAAGTGACTCTCACAAGAAAAAGGGAAACAAGAAAAGAAATCATGCTCACACTAAAGAGGATGATGAACATCCCAAGAAAAGAAATCATGCTCACACTACAGAGGATGATGAACATCCCAAGAAAAGAATCAAACATGAAAGTGATGATTCTTCAAGCGATGAAGAATATGTTCTGATTTCTGCCCTCACGAGAACTGCTTCACATGGAAGCAATGATTGGCTTATAGACAGTGGTGCTTCCAAACACATGACAATATTTAAGGAATCTTTTGTGAAACTATCAGAACATGAATCACTCCATAAGGTGAAACTTGGGGATGACTACCAATATTCAATAAAAGGTAGTGGTGAATCCTCCTACAAACTAGACTCTGGAAAGTCTATAAAGATGGAGGATGTCCTATTTGTTACAGGACTAAAGAAGAACCTTCTCTCCATCTCGGCATTGGATGAAAAAGGCATGAGAGTTGCATTCATAGACGGCCAAGTTCTCATGTGGCCAAAAGGAAAGACTATTGATGATGCAGTATGTTACCACCTAAGTTGTACTTAGTGGTTTTTTATCAAGTGAGCCTGGCGAACCTGACAAGGATAGCTTGTTCAGACTTCAGAAGATCTTCAGTCTTGCTTTTGGGAAGTTGTGTTGTACGATATCACATGTTCATACCCGATGGGGGAATTGTAATAAATGTTCTAGCATGATAGTGTCTGTAAAAGACTCGGTCTCTTAGACTTTATTTGTCAATCTGATAAGCCCGAGGTGTTTTTTCCCTTGGTTATTATTGGTTGTTGAATAAACGACTGATAATTTCTAAGTTTTTCACTCCATACCTCCAAAGTTGGGGTGGTCGGCTTGGCATTTAGGCCTATTGAGGTTATTAGAGTCTATGTGTCAATGTATAAACATGCTAGGCATCATGGTTGAGTCATATGAACATGTCTAATCCCCCTAGGTTTTTTCAACTTTTTTAATTTTTTAATTTTTTTTGTGTTTTTATTAAAATTTAATTTTTCCAGAACTTAGGCTAGTTTTTAATAATTTAATTGGAAAAATTGGTTTTGTAATAAAAGTGGGCCAAATAATTATTTTCAGTCATGTAGGTGCTCATTTTCAAGCTAAGAGCACCATGTAAACCTATGGACCCACTATTTCCTAGTTTTGAGTGTTTTTCCATCACTCAGGTCAGAAAACCCCAAAAAATTAATTATTGATTATTTTAATTAATAAATTGATGAATAATGGAGCAAATCCAAAATCCTAGATCAGTGGATTATCAACTGATTTGATTGAAATCAGTTAGATCTGAACCAGATTGACTGGATCTGACAAATCCTTGACTGAAGGAGGTGATCTGGATAGATCCAAAGTTGATCTTCAGAATCCTTTATGGGGAATTGTGCCCTCTCTCTCTCTCCTCCACACGTGTGGGTTCTCCTGGAAGCTCTGTGGATTGATGTGTCAGTATGTGGGTTGATGTGTCGATTCAATCAGCCCCTTGATTGAAAAATAGGCTCATCTCAGCTTTAGATCAGCATTGATTGACTCTCCCTCAGTTGTAGTGGTCTATCTCGTTGGGATTTGCACCCCCCTGGGCTGGATCTTTTGTTTTTTGTATAAATAAAGCACAGGATACCTCTTCCAAGCTAGTTAGAGCTGGATTGAGGAGCTGTTTCCATTGTAATACTGCTATATTTTGTGAATAAAGACGCTTTGGAGGCTATACCGTGTAGTGCATGTGTTTGTGTTGATTCCCAGCATCATGCTGCTAATGTGGTAACTGCAATTTCTTTCCAATTTATGTGCTGCTTTTGTTTTCTGGCTTCAAGGATTTGGTTGAATCAAGTAAGGGTGTAAACTAGGTAAGTTGGATTGCTTTCTCTTGTTTATCCATATTATTTATGCTCAAGAATTTCAATTGTATGCTTAAATAAGATTATTTTTGCATGAGCTTTCATTTTTGTTGCTTCATACGTCTATATCCAGATCTCACGAGGTGTTGTGCAGGCTTGTGTTATCTAGTTACAGGTTCCCGATTGGACAAAGGTGTGGATCAACATTGATTCCATTCCTTATCCAATAAGCTCAAGACTCTGTCCCTCAGCGCTCCACAAAAGGGCCTCCTTTCAGCTTGGTTCCATTCAAGCAACGAGCCGACCTTTTCTCCTCTTTTTCTCCTTTCTTTAATAAATCAATCTTCCAGTTACCCGTTTCTTCCTCTTATGATCAGATCAAGTTCTAAGAATTGAATATATATTGTTAGATCTAGTTCATAAGAGTATTTCTGCTTAGATCTGTAACTTCATAAAGAATATCATTTCATAAAGATATATCTAGGTGTAGGAATTTCCTTTTTTGCAAGTAGCTAAATCATAGATCTAACGCTTGCTCATAAGGTAGTTTATTTTTTTCATTATTTAAAGATTTAAATTCTATAAGAAAAGTGCATATCTCATTGGCTTCCCAAACAGCAATCCAAGATCCCAAGGAAAACTTGCTTTCCTTGGTTCCTTTTTGCAAAACTAGATTAGCCCCTTTTAACGTTTTTTTACTTAGTTTTTTTTCGGTAACTAGCGTGGTGACCCAAAACACTTTTAAAGTGTTTTTGGGAACATTTGATTCTAATTGATCACTGATTTTTAGCAGGTTTAACAAAAAAGAGAAGGAGACTCTGCCCATTTTCCGACTCTTGGGCGAACCAGAGCTTCCCGGAGGCTTCCCCCATCGTTGTGACTTTAGTTTAGCTTGTTACAAGTTTGTTGTAAGTCTTTGGATCCCAGATAACAAGGAACAAAGTCCATAATTTATTTTTCTGACATTGTAACAAATAATAATAAAAATAATAATTTCGAGTAGGCTCTTTCGAGCCCACTCCCCATCCTCCCAGGGGGGATCCGCGTCCGTGTCACCTTTTTGCATTTTTTCTTGTTTTTGCTCTAGCTTAGTCTTGTTATGAAGGATTGTATAGTTTGATAATATTTTTCATTATTCCATATTTTAATTTCAAAAGTAATCATACTACTTACCCCACGACTTCCCGATTGACCCGCAAGGGGAAAGAGATGCGTGATAGGACTAATTAGAAAAATGGAATTGTGTATCTTTGATTCATTTTTAATCAATTGTTTCATTATATATAATAAAATTAACCCCTCCTTGATTCCCCGATTGAGATCCACTTGGATCGAAAGAGGTTCTTGGAGGGTTTTCTTTTTAACAAGAACACCTATCTTAAAATTAACTAAAAATAACGAAGACTCCAGTGTGTATGCTCTGTACTTGGCTACGGTTCATCTGATCAGTCGAGCTGCATCAAAAGCACTTGAGTGACTAGAATAATTAGGATTCACTCTCCCTAAATTGACAAACCATCAGGCGAAAATCCAACACCTCGATCAAACCATTACGGTGGAAAAATACCCAAAGGAAGCAGGAACTCCTGAAAAGTGACCTCGGGGTGCCGATCTCTGTTACACCTTTGAGTGCATTATGAACAATAGCCTCAGAGACTCCATTCAGCCCACATATTCCTTGCGGGTAGCCGTGACGATTTACTTTTGGACATACTTTAAGTACCCCCTGGGTATATCTGGAGTCCCCTCACCTAAATTAAATTACTCATCTTCACATTAATTTAAAATTAACCAAGATACAATTGCACAACATTTATTTCAGCACTTGCAAGCACTCTTTAAATATTTTTGACTCCATTTTTGGCACTGGTCAACTGTTTATTTCTTTCAATCTATATGCGATTGTGTCATTTCGTGCTTACTTGGGATTATCTTATCTGGTTATTTGTTAAGTTACAATTGTTAGGTCAAAACACCTAAAAAAAATACTCTTTAATACCATCATCATACTAAATAATTTTGCCTTAGTAACTTAATAGGGTCTACCCCCTTGGATTCGTTAGGAGTTGAGCCTAAACAGAGGAGTCAAGAAAAAAGTGATAGCCTTGACTTGAGACTTTCCCCAAGGACACACCGAGTGTCTTGAATATTTCTGCCATGTGACCTAGGTTTGTGAAAGGCGGAAACACTTTTTGGTGCCGTTGCCGGGGATAAATATTTTTATTCCCGAGTACTACTTAGCTTAACTTTTTTCTAAACAACTAAAAGGATAAAAACTTTTGATTGATCTAGTATTTAAAAAAACATAAAATTTAAAACTAGATCCATCTCGCGACTCCACTGTCTAACATCCCTTCAAGAATTTCTACCCGAAGAAATCACCGACAATTATTCAATCCTCTCCCTGATCCCGAAAGGTTTATTAGGGAAAGATTGAATAGGCAGACTTCTTATAGAAACCTTGAAAATTTAGGAGACCAATCCCTCTCAGATATCCATCACATATTTGTAAAGAGTCATACCTTCCAATCTCAAGAAATGATGGAATTTTACAAACACCTTGACTTTTCTCAGATAGCAGGTACTCCCCATGACATTCCAAATGATGCTATCAAGAAGCTCCCCATATTCCAGGGAAATAATGCCATCACTACCAAGTCTCACATTCGAAAGTTTGAAAAGCACCTGGTCAGTTATTGCAATGATGCTGGCCATAACCATGAAGATGGAAAAATGAAGCTCTTTGCTTTATCCTTAGAGGATGATGCTGCAGAATGGTACTTCGACCTAGGTGATGATTCATATAAAACTCTTAGTGAATTCCTGAAGGGTTTTAAGAAGAAATGGGGGGAAAAGAAAGAACCAAGACATCTACTCGCTACCCTTCATAACATAAAGAAGATGGAGAATAAAACCATTGATGAATTTAACACTAAGTTCAGGCATGTGGTTGCGGACCTCCCTAAATAAATCAAGCCAAAGGATGCCTCCATCCTCATATCTTACATCAAAGCCTTCACTGGTGATTTGAGGTACCAGTTAAGAGACAAAGAGTCGGCCGATCTAAAAACTGCTCACGAATTGGTCGGGTCTATCCGACTTCTTTCGCTATCTGTGAACGTGTTGTCCCAATAATAAAGAAGGGTTGGACTTCCTCCCTTAAACATTATTTGATATTTGATCATAACTGTGGTGAGCCTGTATCTTAAGGGTTGCTTACCCTTCTAACATTGTTATAACAAGGCATTGAGCAACCCTACCCCCCATAGGTTTTGAAAATGGAATAACACTTTCATTTTCATTGCGTACAATCACCAGGCCTAAAGACCATTCGCTATGATACCACTATTGTTAACATCTATTTAGGACTTTATAATTATTTCTAACATCGTAATGCTGAAGAGTTGGAAGAAAATATGAAAGTTGTTGGGGTACTCATGAAGCCTAGAACAGAAGATCCTCATGATAGGAGATAGCTTGAGAGGAAGAGAGGGAAAGAGCCAAAGGTCTCCTCCATCCAAGATGCGCTTAGCCTAGAAGAGGTAACTAAACTCCTAAAGAATATGGCTAATGGCCTTACTAAAGTCAAGCAAGGTCAAGTTACAAATCCCTTATTTGGGCCCCCTATTCGAACTCAGAACTATCATATTAATGGACAACTAGTGTACACAAGAGCTCATTGTTGTGATAGTTATTAAGATTCCATATGCTTTAGCTAGATACACAGGGGATTCACCTTGTTGAGCAACATCTTATCACGTTCATTCATAAAGGGGGGTTTTCAAATGTGAAAAATAATCTCAATATATTGTAGGTATTGGGTGGCAAGGAATAGAGTATGGTGGTTTTATAGGTATTGTGGGGGTATAAAAAGAATTTTCTAGTAAAAATAAGGAATATATTGTAAAATAGAGGTTTTTTAATTGGAAATACGTATTGGGAGGGGGGATCAACAAAAGGTTTTTGTGAGTAATTATCAATATGTAGTGAAATTAGGGGTATTCTTTAATATCCCATTAACAAAGGCGCTATGACATGATTTCATTAAGTGAAGACCCCATGGATAGATATAATTAGTGTTTAATCCAATTTCACATCAATAGCATATGTAGAATCATTGAAAGAAACACAATCACAAGATAGACACAGATTTATCATGGGAAACCCTGAATGGGAAGAAAACCCAACAAAACTTCCTCTATATAGATGTATAAGATAAAACCCCAAAACAGGTACTTCGTATCTTTGTTGATATGTCTCCCTCTCTCCTATGTGTTATACACAAGTGAGAGTGTGCGTTCAAATGAGGAACACAACTCCTCTATTTATACTCTTTGTGTCACTTGAATTTTACCCTAACAAGTCGGTGTTGGTGCAAATATTAAACAAATTATAGCATATATATCCAACGATTTAATTCTCAACCCGGAGAGAGTGTAAACTTGTGAGGTACAGACAAAGTATATGCAGGGGAAAAGTGTCGCTGAACTTAATCTATAACTGAAATTGAAAATACATGACTGAAATTGCATTTAACTTACAAAAGCAGGAAATGACATGAAATAAACTGGTATAAGGCAATCAACATTAGCTTGTGATCTCACATAAAATCAATACTCAAAATGCATAAGAAATAAATAACTGAAATTGTATACTAACAACTCATAAGAAAGAAATTGCTGGAAATATATATTAACATAAGAGAGTTAAAGGAGGTGCAACAAGCATCATTTCCATTACATAACACTCAACATCTATTCTATGACTAACCCTGAACTATTCTCTACTTCCAACCCACTAGAGAGGTCTCTAACCAAAATGAGGAGAGAGCCCTCATATTTATACATGAATTGAAGATAACTGATCATAATTACATATCCACAATTCTCTCAACTTATCACTCAAAATCCTCAACAAATCTACAACTCATCCCTCAAAATTCTCAACCAATATTGGATGAGATATTCTCTCCACATTTCCATGATCTTCTCCTTGAAGTTAGCTCACATCCAGAAGATGAAAATTCGAATATGAGGCTAGGTGGTCATTTTTGAGCTTGTTAAAGTCTTCCAATACACCTGTAAACATCACCAAACTCACCCAAATTTAAAGTAAACATACCTTCACTTACCCAAAAAGTTGATGAACTATGCAATAGGAATGTGGTTGTTGCTGCTAAAACATAGAATGTGAAGTGAAGGAACTGAACTGTTGCTTTGCTAGATGAAGTAGAAGATGAGAGCTGAAAGTAGAATTGTGGTAGTCTCATATGGATGGAAGTATGCTGCTTGTAAAATTGTTGATGACGGTCATGAAAAACATATAGTCTTCACCTGCTACAAAACCCGATGGTACAATTCTCACCATGTGAATAATTGTGTCGATGTCAAACATGGAAAGAAGTCATTGGATTACCGACCATTGATGAATGTCGTTAATTAATGAAAGGAAATCTCAACATTGACATTAATGAGTGCCAAGGTACCTAAGTACATCGTGCAAAGTGCGAATAAAGGAGTTGATGTCGAGTCACTTGGAAGATCTAACGATCAAGGGACATTGATGTATTCCCATGATTGTCAGTGAGAGAACTTGTCATTAAGGCATGCAAGCTTCAAGGTACTAAAAATGAACTCTAGTCTCTATCCCAGATAAAGTACTGAGGTCGATGGGGAAAAACTTGTTGAAAGGTGGGCCTTAAGGAATCCCACATCAGTCAACATGAGTTATACATAATGAGTGGTAGGACTATAGATGAAATATATGAAGGTCAAACAGTTTTTATGGCAAGGATAACAAAGCAAATGTAGTCATGGAAAGGAAGCTCAATGGTTTTATTCATAAGGAAAAAGATAAACTATGTGTGACTCAGAAAGATAGACATGCAGGAAGCCATGATGTATAAGGCAGCGAAAATGTAGACTCTTATATGGATGGCGAAATGACATGACATAATCGGTTTTAGAAAGGATTTTTTATGGAAGAAAAATGTCATGACATACATAGTAGAAATTCAGCTTCTTCAAGCTTTCAATGGAACATTCTTTTTTGAAAATTTTAAGCGATTCTAGAAATCAATTCTTCACGCCATTTGTTCGTCTTTAAATCTGAAAAGAGGTTAGCATTTTCCTGCAAAAAACTTGTGAGAGCATTGAAAATACATAAAACATGTGCTTAATAAACCATGTCGAAGAGAATAAATGAAATGCTTTTATACCTGGAAGTAGCAACCCTTCTTGTCGAAACATGTTTCTGCATGACTTGTGACAACAAATTAGCGCAATAATCATAAAATTTTGAGAAATTTCCGAGTTTATTTAAAATTTAAAATTTTATGATTTTATTTATTACCTAATACTTTTTTATCTCTTTATATGTTTTTAATTTTTTATACAATTTTTTATTTATTTATTTTTATGTTATCATAACCATTTTATTATTTTTGAAGTGTTAGTTATATATATATATATATATATATATATATATATATATATATTTGATTTATTTATAAAAACAAAATTTTGTGTTTATTTTAATCTTATAAGTTTATGTATATAGATATGAATATGCGTATTTATGTAATGATTGCAAAATAGGGAGAGAGGTTCGACCCTTTCAGTGCTTGACCCCTCTGAAAGCAGGCTATCTTAATGATCTGAATAGAGGAGTATGTAAACAAGCAATTTTTTATGGTGAATTTTAGTAGTTTCAATGACCATGCGAATAGCTTCCCCCAACTGAAGATGTTGCAAGGTCCCACTATGCAAAAATAAAAATTAAGAAGAAGGCTTGGCTGCGACAGCAGCTAAGCCTTCTATTTCAAAGAAGTATATTAATTTTATTAACTTTATAACATTATTTTTAACCTAAACAAATATTTTTTAAATGTTTTTGTGTATTTTAATTATTGTTATATATTTACATATTAATTATCTAAAAATTAAAATAAATTTTGCTAATCTATAAATATAAAAAAATAAAAACAAATTATGTTAGTCGCATACAAAAAGTGGGATAGAGGTGTATTAAAATTTATTTATTTATTTATTTTTTATAAGTTTCTATATATAAATATTTTATTATGTTAAATTTTACAAATTGTTTAATATTTTTCTCCTTGTATAATGAAATAAAAGAAAATAAAATAAATGAAGTAAGAAAATAAAATAAAATGAAGTATCTTTGCTTTTGTTTTATGTTTGTTTAGTATTTTTTATTTATATTTTTTATTATCTTAATGTTAATTAATATATATATATATATATATATGAAAGTTTATTATCTTTTTAGTAGTTTTTAATTTTTAACTTTAAATTATTTTATGTTTTTTAATATTTTTCTTTTTATAATAAAACAAAATAAAGTTTTTATAATGTATTTTCTATTATATACATAAATTTAAGTTTTATTTAAACAAACTGAAATAAATAAAATATATTTTTTATGTTTATTTTTTATTATTATGTTATATATATTAATCAAATTCATGTTACTATCTAAGCTTTTATATACATGTAAAATTTTATAGGTCTTGGTTATCAAAATATTTTAAATGACACTATCTCCATAATCACCACTATAGTTTGAGATAATCAGCCCTGGAGATTTTGGCAATTTATTATTGGTTTGGGCACTCGATGTTATGAACTTAATTATAAAAATGGCTATTGAAACATTGAATACACCAGATATAGAAGGGGAGCATGGATCCATTATTTTACTTTCAGCATTATAAAAGGATCCAACATTTTTAGTTGTTCAACACTCTTGAGTTTAGGTATAATTTAACCTGCTATACCATTAAAATGCTTCACCTTGTGCAGGAAGGTGGTGAAAGTAGCGTCGGGCAAATCCATGAAATAGCTGGTAGGTAGTTATGATTTGGCGGGCCGATAAATGCAATTAAATGTAGACAGGAAAGGATTAGGCAAGAAAGCAAATTGTTCAAGCCAACCGATATTAATTTATCAACAGTGTTAATCAATAATTGTTTAGGCTTAACTGTACCTTCCACCTCGAAAACAAAGATCTCCTTCTCGACTTCGACCTTGTCACTGGATGTAGTTTTTCCTTTGGTCTTCCTCTTTGCCATAATCTAACAACTTAAAACTGGCCTGGTTGATCCGCTGATAGAGAGAAGCTGATCTTCAACCCTAGTGCACGCAAACCAGTTGCAGATCAGGGTCGGTTTTCAACTGGTCAGCCATTTTGTCTACGACCATGACAGAAGCAATGTCGAAAGTGAAAAACTAGATGTTGGTTGCTCTTCTTGAGTTTTACATTTCTTCCTACTTGGTAAATGTGATATGTTTAGCAAATACTTTTCTAGGAATTTCTTTCTACATGGCAGCTGAATGAAAAACCATAAAATTCCTATGGGAACAAAAAAATACCAACAAGAGTATACTCGTATGTGCGAGCACATATAACTTTAACTCAATTTTGACAGTTATACACCAGCCAAACTATCCCAGGTTTAACAACATATAAATATGTATATAGGTATACATCCAACGAAGAATGAATTACTAAGTATATGGACGTAGAGGATTTGCATCCAACGTAGTCAATAACAAGGCATTACGTATTTGGTCTAATGACTAAGGATGCAGAGGATTTTACTCCCAAGCACATCAAGCTCATTTGATCAATATGCACACTATTGGAATAGCCATAAAAAAAAAGTATGAGTCTCAACACTTTCAATGTTTCTCCAATACGAGGTTACCGGGTGCTTCAATTTTAAATATAGGAATGGTGCTTCCTGTACGACCTAGTGTGAATGAAGGGATTCATGCCTCGAACCACTTCAACCATGGGTCTCTTATTATTCTCATTTCTTGGAGCTCTTCTCTTAAGCTGCACTTATTTTTGTGAAAATCCCCTAATAAAAGATGGCACAGATATGAATTGTCAATCGTTTCAAATTTACTGCCTTTCCTGCAAAACACCAGGAGACCAACGCCCCCTTTTTTCTTCCAAGTGCTGAGTGAGATTGAAGGCTGAAATTGGTGAATGAACCCAACCAAAGCTCCTCCTCATCGGAAATATTTCCTACTACAAAGCCATGGATCCAGCAATTGGTGTCATATACTTCTATGTATAATCCTTTCGAGAAAGGGTGCATGTTGTGACCGAAACTTCCAGATGCTACAGGCTGCTTATCTTCGGTGTAATTATTAATCCCTTAAATATTCATATAAATATTTTCAAATATAAACTTATCTATTAATTTTAAATTTATGAATGCATAAAATTACAGCATTATGTGGACTCCTCATTGATCCCAAGAAACTCGACTAATGTTGGTTGCTATGGGCAGACCCGGGTTTACTGTAGAGTACCAACAACACCCCTAGCTCACTGGCCCTCTCGACAACAGACCGCGGAGCAGCTTGAAGTCTCACCCGAAGTGATTCTAATGGGTTGGCCAAAGACTCAAGTGTCTTCGACTAGGTTCTGTGGCATCCTGTGTGAGTCTCGCAGCTCTTCTCAACCCGCGAGATCTCTCTCTACGATGTGCAGTTTCCTTTTACTCACAATGACTCTAGCCCTTATCGCATCGCCGCGTCCTAGGCAACACGTAACTCTCTCCTACGCTTGATCCTCACCCCGCGGTACCACACACCACAGCTCCTCTGATGGTGCGATATCACCTCCCTGCGATATCCTACCGCTGCGGCTCAGCGTACCTAGCGTTACTTGTGTTCGACTTACAGGACTCAACATACAAGACTGCTTTACACTGCAACTCTTAACTGTTTTAAGTGAAACATAGACAACTCTTATATAGAATACCTAAAGGCTTCAACCTACATTTATCCCTCTATAATGCTATGAACTGAATAACACATACATACATTAAAGTATAAGCAGAGTTCATGTAATGGGTGACGGATACAACAAGTAAATACAATCACATGAATCAATCACATAACAATCTGATTTTACGTGGTTCACTTCCAGGGTAGAAGCTACATCCACAGAACTGTGTTTTATAATATCTTGAGAGAGTACACAGTTCTGCTGTACCGCATATGTAGCTCGAGATATTCTAGGTAACTCTGCACACTACCTGGAGCCCTTCTCTCTTAGATCTCTTTTCTATCTCTATATTGCCTTCTTACAATATTCTCTCTCTCTCTCTGTCAATCCCTACGGATTGTTACATACATGCTCGATGAGCTAGCTATTGGTTACAGTAAGATAAATACCACTGATAACAGAACCAGAGCTCAGCTTCTATGATATAACTGTCTAAAATGTCTGCTTGTCTAACTACCCAACCAACCCTTTTACAATACAAAATACATCCCTTTATAGGCGGCCCGAAGGTCTCGCCATTACAACACTGTGGGCCTGTCCCAACAGTAACCCAAAAACCCTAACTAGTGACAGTCAGCATACTTGTACTTGGGGTAGCCGCTTTCCGTCACACCACTGCTCTCTGTAGTCTTCCATGCTTCCCGGCGCTGACCATGGTTACTGTGCACCGCTTCCCATTCTGTCCTTCGTCTTCAATACCTCGGCCTCATTGCTCATTTTCCTTTATGAGGGTAGCTGACCCCTCCTGTCTTCTGCCGCTGCCTTGAATGCAGTGGGTGAGCTCTCTCTTCTCGGCCGCTCAGGTACTATTGTCTTCTTTGACTTCACTGCCCCGGTAGTCATAGTTTCCATCTCTGCTCCGCAGCTAGAAACATGCTACGGCGTCGTATCTTTACCTTATCTCTTCATCTTCACCAAACTGTCTATCCACCAAAATGGCAGCTTTTCCTATAGCTATGGGACACTACTCCAACAGTCCCCTAACACTTACTTGTGGCTCATCCTCGAGCCACTACCAGCGGGCTTCTCCTGCTGTAGCTTCTCCTTGGATTCCTGCAAAGTCTTTTTAAATTTGTCCAGAAGTCCTGCGACTTCGTTCTCCATAGCTTCGACAAGCTCTTGTGCCGAGTCAAGAATAGCTTGACTAATACTGGAGTCTTCTGTTGCATCAATTTCATTTCTGGTGGTAGTGAACTCCTTAACTTTCTGCTCAACCGCATTGACTAGCTCTGTGATTTGTTCTTGATATGGTTGAAGCAGGTCATTGATTTGTATCTCCTTTGCTCTCAACCGCTGCGCTTCCTGTTGCAAGCGGTTCAGCTCTGTCATCTTTCTCATCTTCAGAAGAGCTGCTAAGCTCTTAATTTCTTCCTTCATCGCTGCTGCGGTATTCTCTATCTACTGAATGCTTTGCTAGATTTCTACTTTCTTGGGAGGCTCATCTAAATCCGACCATGTGTTCGTCGCATTAGCTAGCACTGACAGTGCATCATCTATGCGAGATTTCATCTGTTCGAAAGTGAGTCGAAAGGCCTCTACTCTCACTTCCTTGTCTACCTGGGGGTTGCCTGGTGATCGAGCCTCGAGCTCAACAATCTACGCTCTGTGGTCTTCCTCCATCTTGGCCACTGTTTCTTCCATCTTGGTCACTATTTCTTGTAGAGCCTTTGCTCTGTTTGCAACTCTTCTTACCTTCTGCGGGAGAGGCAGGGAAAACTCAATGTTACATTGGGGTAACCCCAATGCTATGCTCTGTAGGACTTGAGAGAGGTCCTATTCTCTTTCTTCATATGTTCTTAGCTCGTCTGCTTTTTTCTGAAAGCTGGTGGCGAGTGCTGCATTCTTTTGCTTCAGCTGTGTGTTCTGTTTATAAGTCGCGATCTCTCTATCCCTGAGCTATGCGCTTAGCTGCTACTGGATCATCTGTAACTGATCGATGTGAAAATCTGCGAGGTTAACCTCGATAGGTTGCCTAACCTGTATCTATATGTCCATCATTGTAGTAGGGAATCAGATGCTCCCTGGTGGTATCAAGACTGTATTGATGCGCTCCTTGGACTAGATTGCCTTGTGAGAAATCGTCTATGTTGAGCTTCTTGCTGCTGTCGCCTTTTCTGGTGAAACCTGTATCCTGGCAGTCTTCTTAGTAATTGCTTTTAAATCTAGAAGCTACTTTTCTACCATGCTGTGATGTCTGCATTGCCTCAAATGAATCCTTCAACGTGTCATGCATTCTCGTTGCCATGAGTTCGTAGTCATCCTCTGTTAATGCAGTCTTCTTCAAAGGTAGTTTTGTGGCTTTGTGCTTTTTCTTCTTTTGTGCCTCCGGTGCCCCTCCTTCTCCATCCATTGTCACCTGTGCCTCTGGTGTCACTTGCTGTGGATCTTTTCTCTTTTCTCCCGGTAGTGGCACTTCTGCTATATCTTGCGTCTGGGATCCCACTTTGTCTTTGCCTTTGTCCACTGGATCTGTCTATGTGGTACCTGATGGTAGTGGTGTGGTATCCTCTAATACTTGTTTCCAGTCATTGTCAAAGTCTCTGATGACATCTGCGACATACTGCACTGTCATCCTGAATGAACCATTAGCCCAATCGTCCCTTTTAGACCTTTTTGGCCGTAGGTAGATTCTATGGCGGTCTGCCATAAAATCAAGCCGACTATCATATATGTCCACAGTCTCCGTGCTGATCCGCGGTGTCTCTTGGACGATTTTGTTCAATAGTTTGTAGTATTCATAGAATACTATCATATTGATCTTTTTCTTGGCTGCGCTGCTGCTTTCCCATAAGTTGGTATAGCGCATGCCTCTGGGCTCACCACTTGCTAGCTGTCGAAACTAGGTATGGGGCGGCTCCTTCCACCCGATAAATGCACATAGTATAAGAAACCAAAAGAAATGGAAGGGGTGGATTGCCTCATCCTGGGCTGTCAGACAATCTTGCTGAAAAATATTTAACAAAAATAAACACCAATTGAACTGTTCACCTTCTGCAACTTGTATGGCAAGGTGAATTACTGATCCTATGACTTCCTTTGGGCGAACCTTGGTTAACAGTCTGCCTACAAGCAGACTGGCTGTAAATCTGAGTGTATCATCCACAATTACTGTGAGGTCATAAGCCCGACCTCCTCTTTGTAACTTATACATGGCGACTAGGGTTGGTGGTAGCTTGGAATCCTTGGTCTTTCCCGTTATATGTATCTTAGGGTCCTTACCAGTCTTGGACAGCCCAGTGATGCGGTGTATCAGGTTGACGTTCAGGTCGACCCTGTTACCTAGCCAAAGGTAACCTCCATGTACACAAGACAGTAGGATGTGCACCACGACGTTAACCTATGCACCTCGTCCAAAATGGGGTATTCTCAGCAAATTGAGCAGACCTGACCACTCAAGAACCTGGACATGTTCCATAGGAACATATTCATCGGCACTTGTCCTTGGGTTCTTCTGAATCATAAGATATTGATCCGGGTGGAACTGCGGATATGTCTTACTGTCTCCCAGGTTATAATCTACAAATTTAACTACATCGACATATCCTAATAGATCTCCATCTTCCTTTACACGAGAATCAATCGGTGGTATGGGAACATGAAACTTACCACTCTTGGGAATGTTTACCTCTGGTGCACCTTCAACTCGTGGTACAATGTAGTTTGGTGCGCTATGAACTACTTCCTCCAGCTCCAGACTGGATTCTTCTGTTATCTGAGATTGGCTCTGCATCCTTGGTAGCTGTCTGGTTTGTGATGAACTTGATTTCATACTCTTGGGTGGTGTCGCCAGAATGGACACAAGGCCTCCACGCTCAAACCTTTCCAAAATAGCTTCTATGGGTTCCTCCTCGGACAGAACCCACTCAGTGTTATACTCTGGGCAGGAAATGGCTGCGAAACAGGGAAATCACAGCACTCTGTAATGAAATTATCTCTGCACAGGGGAAGCTTAAGACTTACTCTACAGCTCTCGGCTCTTGCAAAAGTAACTGTCCTGAATGAGTGATCTCTGCTTTTATGCTGAAGGCTATAATCCCGGATGCAATGGTCATCTAGGATGAACATGTCGGTCATATTAATGCCTGAACGAGACCACACCCGTCATTTCGATCCTCATTAAATGCTGAAATCCGATCAAATTTCCCTCGAACCCTGTGTGCACAGGCGCCGGTCTCATCAAAGATTTACTAAATATGAAAAATTTAATATGCTGTTCCCAAATCTATGGTAAGGTATACCAATCATTTTTTCATTAACTGCCTATCAGAAGGCGACTTGACTGGCCCTCTGTCGTTTTTCAAAACTGGATACGTGGCACGGAGGAACATCGCGTTGCTACAATGAAACACTGCATCACCCGCTCAAACAACTTACGCTCTCTTTTTTTTTTTTAGACTTGTGCAAAATGAACCGTCCTTATGCGATTACTTATACTTAGAATACCTGCCAGTGTAGACTAATTCCCGGTGCGATGCCTCCTTTCAACTACACTGGACATCTGCACTCTCTTAGGCTGTCTGAGCTAAGGCTGGGGTATGAAGTGGCTAGTACTGTAAATCTTAAGCCTACTGCCATTAATGAAAGTGGGAATAAGTTCCCCATTCAATTTGCTAAGCTGAACGGCTCCTCCGTCTGTAACTTGCTGAATCTGGTATGGCCCCAACCAATGCGTCTTGAACTTCCCTGGAAACTTCACAAACTTACTGTCATAGAGGAGGACTAGGTCTCTTATCTGAAAAATCTTGTTCTTGACATGCCTTTCATGCCAAGCTTTCTCTTGTGCCTTTTTCACTTTCTGATGGAATCCTGCGATGAACCTGTCTTCCTCTAAGGCAAGCAGCTGCGCTAGCCTTTCATGCACCGTGTCTGTATCAGCCATCCCGATGATCTGAGCAATTCTTAAACTGGGAAGAATATACTCCATAGGCATAACAACCTCCTGTCCATACACCAAGCTGAAAGGTGTGTGTCCTGTAAGTTTCTTGCATGTAGTCCTATACGCCCATAATACAGCGTTAACTCTGAGGTCCCAATCATTCCTTTGACTGCTGCAGATCTTAGTAAGAGAATTTTCTAAAATCTTGTTAAAGGCCTCCACCGTACCATTATCTTGTGGGTGGTAGGGGGTGCTCTTATGGTGCTGTATCTGGAATTCTTCCATCAAGGCCTCAATAGTGTGGTTCAAGAAATGGGTGCCTTGATCGCTCATCAAAATTACTGGGCATCCAAATCTACTGATAATGTTCTCAAAGAGGAACTGTGCAGCTGTAGCAGCATCACAATTTCTTATTGCCTTAGCCTCCGCCCATCTGGTGAGGTATTCTATTCCTGTGATAATATATCTTGCACCAGTTTGTTTTCCCAGTGGGTTGGTAGGACCCACAAAGTCTATAGCCCACTTGTCAAATGCGTGCAGCATAACCTGCGGTCGTAGCGGCATTTCATCTCATCATGAAGGATTTCCTACCCTCTGGTGGATATCGCAGCATCTGCAAAATTCCTCAGTATCCTTATGTAAAGTAGGCCACCATAATCCCGCGGTCAGGATTTTCTGCGTAGTCGGCTTTCCTGCGAAATGACCTCCCGCGGTACCGGAATGTGCTTCTTTGATAATGGCCCCTTTTTCATGCGGCATCACACATCTGCGCAGGACTTCATCTGGACCTAACTTGTATAACTGTCCTACGATCAGGGTGAAGTCTGCTGCTTTAACAACCAACTGCCTCTTTTGATGCTTGGTAAACTCATCAGGTGCTCCTCCTGTAGTGAGAAAGTGGATGATATCAGCATAGTACTCATCTGCGATCTGAATAGAAAACAATTGCGCATCTGGCAAATTGTCCTCTAGATTACTTGGCTCTTCTCCTGAGTCTATTCGTGACAAATGATCAGGTCCAGCGTTCAATCTTCCTGGTTTCACAATGATTTCAAAATCATACTCCTGAAAGAGGAGTAACCATCTGCATATTCTTCCCCCTAACACTGGCTTATTGACCAGATACTTTAATGCGGAATGGTGAGTAAAAATCTTGAACGAGGCACCCAACAGATAGTGCCTGAACTTCTGTAGCGCGTACACCATAGCTAAGCCTTCTCTTTCTGTCGTGGTGTAGTTCTTTTCTGTTATCGATAGATTTCTGCTGGAGTATGCGATAGGATGATCGATACCTCCTTCTCCTGGTTGCGTTAAAACAATCCCTAGTGCGATGCCAGACGCATCCACATGTACATGAAATGGCTTAGTCTAGTCTAGAAATAATAAAATGGGTGCTGTAACCATGTTCTCTTTAAGTGTGTCTAGACTCTGCTAACATTCCTCATTCCATAGGAATTTTACATCTTTCTTTAACAGTTTTTCCATCGGTGCTGTAATCTTTGCGTATCCCTTGATGAATTTTCTGTAGTACCCGGTATGACCAAGTACTATCCTCAATTGTTTAACTGAGTTGGGTGCTGGAAGATTTACAATGATGGCAATCTTTCCGGGATCTACCATCAAGCCTTGCCTGCAAACAATGTGACCCAACAAGATACCAAATGGCGCACATAATATACATTTTTTCAAGTTTAGAGAAATCTGGTGCTGCCTACACTTCTCTAACATCAGTCTTAAATCTCCTATGTGCTTGTCAATCAATCCAAATACAGTCCAATCATTAAAATAAACTTCTAATAATTTATGGATGTATTCTTTAAACACAGCAAATACTACTCTAGAAAAGATAGCTGGTGCATTCTTAAGACCAAGGGGCATTACCGTATAATGGAATGAGCCCCATTCTGTTGCAAAAGTGGTCTTATGTCGATCTTCTGGGTGGATTATGATCTGGTGATAGCCTGAAAATCCATCGGTGAAGGAGTAGGCATCCTGTCCTCCCACATTTTCTAATACTTCATCAGTGAAAGGTGTCGGAAATGGATCATGAAGTGATGCATCATTGAGTTTACGCAAGTTGACACAGATCTTGATGTTTCCTTTGGTTTTCTTCTCTTGCACGACTATGGGACTAACCCATTCACTTTCTTCCACTGGCTCGATGATGCCTACCGCTAGCATCTTATCGATCTCATCCTTAACTTTTTCTTTATAGTGCGGATTTAATCTATAAGGACGCTGCTTAACTAGTCTAGCATCCTCTTTCAATGGTATCCTCATTACTCCCAGGTCTCTGACTATTCCTTTCATCTCTGTGAACTTGGTGGGAAATAGGTCCTGATAGTTGTGTAGCAAGTCTGCAATCTGTCCGACTGTTTCATCATTCCAATAGTCTCCAATAGAGGCAAACTTTGGTTCTGTGTCTATGCCAATATTGATCTGTTTAATCTTGATAGGCTCCATGATAGCTGGAGTCTCTAGCTTTGGCCCCTCAACATCGCGAGTCCCCTCTGTCTCTGGAATGTTGATGTTGTGAGGATCCTCATCCTCCTCCTTTGGTTTTGATGCAAAGTTATAACACTCTAGCGCCTCTTCTAACTGGATGGCCCACTCGGGTTGAGCTGACAATGATAGGGTACAACCCTCAAATATCTTAATCTTTATTACATCTAGGGCCTGATTAATGCTTGGATACTCAGATTCAAAAGTGAAGGTGAGTAGAAAGCTGTCTATCATAAGTGGCCATGTAGTCATTCCCTTGCGCAATTCAGTCTCTGTGTACCAGTTCCTTGGAACTGTGTCCAAAGTGTGAATGAATCAGTGAACCCATTCATCCTCGGGAATGTCCAACCAATTCTGTTCACATGTCTGAATATGTGACCTGGGGTCACTTTCTCCTGTGTATTTCTGCTGGACATACTCTCTGTCGGTAGAGAATCTGATCGCCATCAATGTCTTAAGATCATGCCATGATGCGATATTCCCTTTATGTGCATACCACCATCTTGCAGGTGTGGCTCATACTACAAGGTCCATAGCTGCGATCCTATGGTCATGAGGTATTTGTTGTTCAAAATGTGTGAGAAAGTCCTGGACATCTGTTAGACCATGAAATGATGGAATCTCGTTGACCTCTGTGCCAATCCATCGTAGTGACTTAGTCATGTATGCACATCTGCACGATTAGACTTCGTAAAGTCTGTTCTGCCAGTTCTCTAGACCAACATCCGAATCCGATGTCCATGAGCTGTCACATTGCCAACTAATGTTCCCTTCTGTGGTTGGATTTATGTAGTTGCTCTGGTTCGTAGTCATCTGATAGAGACTGTCCGTGTTACGTGCCTCTTCCTCTGCTCAGATAGGTTCAATGTATCTAGGTCCCTGAAGAGGATCTAACGGTGTGATGACCCGGATCTGTGCGTCCTCAAAGGTCATTTGTCTTCTCTTTAAGTCGATAACGGCCATGTTACTGATCGCCCAATCAATGCCTAGTAATGCTGGATATGGTCTACTATCGCCAATAATTTCTATAACTTCAAAGTCCGCAGAGATGCAAACTCCGTTAATGTCAACTGGCACCTGCGGTAATCGACCCAAGGGTGATACCCACTGCTGATTAGCTAATCATAGATGGATAGGAGATCTGATTAACGTAGGGCTACCCATCTATTCCCATGTCTGCTTAGTCAGAACATTTACCTCTGATCCTAGATCTAGGATCACCTCATCCATTTCAAATTCTCCAACCTGTGCTATGAGTCGCATCTCTCTTCCTGTTCTTGTATGTCCCATAATATTATGAATAGCATGATGTGCACTGCTCACAGAAGAAGATGGCTGACATAGATCTATGATGCGCTGAAGTTCTCCGATAGATTTCTCATTTCTCACGAGTTTTAAACAGCTCTGCAGGAAGGATTGTACACTTCCTGCCAACTCGTCCTCATCGCAAGCGCCCGATGTGGTAGCCTGCGATATCTATATAGGGCTAACTCCACAAGGTGCTTGCTGCGGTACGCCCCTAGACGGCGGTACCTATGATCCTGATTGCATAGGGTCATTAAAAAAAATCTTAGCTTCCTGAAATGTCTATTTATTCTTCTGTAGGTCAAGTGGTGTTGCTTTGTTAGGAGCTTTGCGCACCCACTCCTGACCTATGTTTTTTCAGTATCCTGCGATGTCCCATTGGTGGAAGCACCGCTGCGAGTCACAATGTTGACTCTCGGTTCTGGTTTTTCCTGCTCAGTAG
Organism: Pseudotsuga menziesii; assembly: GCA_001517045.1. Classification (NCBI taxonomy): domain Eukaryota; kingdom Viridiplantae; phylum Streptophyta; class Pinopsida; order Pinales; family Pinaceae; genus Pseudotsuga; species Pseudotsuga menziesii. The sequence goes on along the minus strand of LPNX010412036.1, from coordinate 78,519 downwards.
CAATAAGCTAGATGTTATGGTGTACTGCTAGCTTAGGTTCTCTGATATTGGCTATCAAGGTAGGACATTATTCTATAGTGTGGTCGTAAGATTTACAATAGTTACATGTCGTAGTAGGGCTCTGACAGTCCCTAGCATAATGTCCTACAACTCCACAGTTGTAACAAGTGATTGTTCGGTGACCATGGCCAAATCCTTCTCCACAGACAAATCCTCTTTCACGTCCTCGTCCTCTGAATCCTCCTCCATGGCCACCATAAGCCGGATCATGCTATGGTCCTGCTGCTGGACCTTGGGTTTCTGATTGGACTCTGTACAAGTCTTGCTTGCTCTCGACCATGAGATCATAGGCTCGGCAATTGTGTTCATCATGGCCTACGGACTTACAGAAGACACAGTATAAGTTCTTAGGTGTCTACATGTACTTCTGAAGTAGAGGGCATTGCTAAGGTGGGTGTCCTCTTGTTTTGCATATTTCACACCACGGCCCATGGGTCTGTGGTAAGGGGTTAGGAGCCCCGGTTGCTAGATATTCTACAAAGACTGGACAGTTGTCTTTAGTATGGCCTTATGCTTTACACTTTGCGCACCATATGTCTTGTGCAACCTCTTTCCCTTTCTTAAGCTCGTGCAACTGTAACATGAGATTAGCCAACTGGTTTTGCAGGTTTGTCATACTGGTGCTGGTTTCAGCTAGAGGTGAAGCCTCTAGTTTCATCGCCATCTCCAACGCGTCATCCTGCGTCTGGAGTTTCTACTGCATTAATGGCAGTCTGATGTGAGGGAGCAGGGCTGCAATAAGCCATTCTTTATGCTGCTCCAGCGCAAACTCAAAGCTGACTTGGTCTATAAGGGCTTTGAATTTCTGATCGAAGTCCCATACTGACTCTGTAGGTAACTGTTTGATGTCTTTGAGCTATGTAATGCACTGTGACTCAGACTTAGGTATCTTAAACTTTTTAATAATGGCAGTCCTGACCTGGAGAAGTGTTCTGGGTACCGCTGTGGCATACTTCATATACCATGTTAAGGCTCATTCTCTTAGTGTGGTGACCAGCTGTACAAGTTTAATATTATCATCATGGATTTCTTTAATGGTCCACACGACTTCACATAGAAACCAGTGTTGCTCTGGGTCCTCTGCCCCTGTACCCTTAAATATAGGTAGCTTCATATCATCCCCCATTCTATTTCTGCGTGGTGGATGTTGATTGGCTGTGTTACTACCACTCGACGGTGTAGGTGGAGGTGATGTAGCAGTAGTATGTACTGTCTGGGAGCTACTAGATGGAGTTCCTACAGGATTGTTCTGAGTCTCGATCTGTTTCTATGGGGTATAAGGGTGGTAAGGGATACCCCCTTCTATTCTATCTTTATGACTATGACTCTGCTGTCTAGTACTATCTGAACTATCTTCAAATATGGGAGATCTGAAATCTACTTTGTATTTATTTCCACTACGTGTACGTCCAATGTCATCGAAATCACTCTCAAACTCTTGTGACATTACAGTTTGTTAACTTATTGATCTGAAACCATATCCATTATTCATTTTTCATGTAATAACATCTTAATGGACAAGTTTAAAGATTTTAGGTACTTACCGCGATATCCTTTGAAGAAGTACCGCTCAGCCTCGCTGAAGCTTTTTCTCTGTTCAACTGCAAACTCTGTGATGAAGCCTTCTAGCACACTTGCAAGCTAGAAATATATTGTCCTCGTAATGGGATTATCAAGGTTCTGTACAGTCTGAATCAGCTCCGGTGTCCAGACAATGTTTCTTTTCTTCTTGAATATGTTCTTATCAGTCACCTTTGATAACCAGTCGTAAAGCTCGTTTCCAAAGGTCGCAAAAAATATCGCATGCAAGTCTGTTAAGATATGTTTTTGTAACCAGTCCTCTGTACTCAATCTAGGACTCTTGTTCTTGTGTTCGGAAAACTCTTTCTCCTTAGACCCAACCCACTGGTTGAGTTCGTCTCTAGTAGGATGCCAACAAAACATCAATGCTTAGTTTGTTCAAAACCGGCAACGAAACCATTTGTTGGTTGCTATGGGCAGACCCGAGTTTACTGTAGAGTACCAACAACACCCCTAGCTCACTGGCCCTTTCAGCGACAGACCGCGGAGCGGCCTAAAGTCTCACCCAAAGTGATTCTAATGGGTTGGCCAAAGACTCAAGTGTCTTCGACCAGGTTCTATGGCATCCTATGTGAGTCTCACAACTCTTCTCAACCCGCGAGATCTCTCTCTGCGATGCTCAGTTTCCTCTTACTCACGATGACTCTAGCCCTTATCGCATCGCCGCGTCCTGGGAAACACGTAACTCTCTCCTACGCTTGATCCTCACCCCGCGGTACCGTGCACCACAGCTCCTCTAATGGTGTGATATCGCCTCCCTGCGATATCCTACCATTGCGGGTCAGCATACCTAGCGTTACTTGTGTTCAACTTACAGGACTCAACATACCAGACTGCTTTACACTGCGACTCTTAACTGTCTTAAGTGAAACATAGACAACTCTTATATAGAATACCTAAAGGCTTCAACCTACATTTATCCCTCTATAATTCTATGAACTGAATAACACATACATACATTAAACTGTAAGAAGAGTTCATGTAATGGGTGACAGATACAACAAGTAAATACAATCACATGAATCAATCACATAACAATCTTATTTTACATGGTTCACTTCCAGGGTAGAAGCTACGTCCATAGAACTGTGTTTTATTATATCTTGAGAGAGTACACAGTTCTGCTGCACCGCATATGCAGCTCGAGATCTTCTGGGTAACTCCGCACACTGCCTGGAGCCCTTCTCTCTTAGATCTCTTTTCTATCTCTATATTGCCTTCTTACAATATTCTCTCTCTCTCTCTCTCTCTCTCTCTTTGTCAATCCCTGCGGATTGTTACATACATGCTCGATGAGCTAGCTACTGGTTACAGTAAGATAACTACCACTGATAACAGAACCAGAGCTCAGCTTCTATGATATAACTGTCTAAAATGTCTGCTTGTCTAACTACCCAACCAACCCTTTTACAATACAAAATACATCCCTTTATAGGCGTCCCGAAGGTCTCTCCATTACAACACTGTGGGCCTGTCCCAACAGTAACCCAAAAACCCTAAATAGTGACAGTCGGCATATCTGTACTTGGGGTAGCCGCTTTCCGTCACACCACTGCTCTCTGCAGTATTCCATGCTTCCCGGTGCTGACCATGGGTACTGTGCACCGCTTCCCATTCTGTCCTTCGTCTTCAATACCTCGGCCTCATTTCTCCTTTTCCTTTATGAGGGTAGCTGAGCCCTCCTGTCTTCCGCCGCTGCCTTGAATGCAGTGGGTGAGCTCTCTCTTCTTGGCCGATCAGGTACTATTGTCTTCTTTGACTTCACTGCCCCGGTAGTCATAGTTTCCGGCTCTGCTCTGCAGCTAGAAACATGATACAGTGTCGTATCTTTACCTTATCTCTTCATCTTCACCAAACTATCTATCCGCCAAAATGGCAGCTTTTCCTATAGCTGCAGGACCCTACTCCAACAACTAATCAGATTTTCATGGGTTCTGGGGATTGTATTAAACATTCAAGCAGGCTGCGCTACTTGTGATCTCCTTCAAAGGATCAAAATCATCTCTTCATTAAGGAAAAAGGTTGAATAAGAACCTTTTGATCTTTTGGGAACTCATCATAATTCATCACTTTTTACAACAATTCCATCCCAAATGCAGCTCTTTGACACATGTCGTCAAAATAATTATAACTAAAAACAATCATTTCGAAGAAATTCAATTTTTCACATTTTACGCTCCTTAAATGCCAAGGAGGACCAATTTCCCAACAGGGAGATATAGAACAACCTCATCGAAGGTTATATACATTTAGATATTATTTGTATCGCATAAGAACTTTATAGACTTGTTTTGAGCTTTGTTGTCAATTTTTGGGGTACCTTCATGCATTGAAGTAAATGCATTAACAAAGTACCAATCTCTTCAACAAGTTCATGCAAACTCATGTGGACCGGGAAGCTCATCTATTGGAAATTCATCCAGTTCAATAATTTGTTTGTAATTTTACAACTTCAAACCAGTGAAGCGTGTCCTCGTCGCCATCAACATCTCTTAAGTAGATGACGGAAGTAGCCATACAATTAAATAGACACACCAAATTTTAAAATCAATGAATATTTATATACATATATTCGCCTTCATTGTTATGAGGGGTGGATAGCTGGAATTCAGATCAAAACTATCTCTCGTGATGGCAGCATCCTCCCGTGAATTTTCAATTTCCAACTATGGAGAGAAAGAGGGGCGTAAAACTAGCCAAAATATTTGGGATTTTCCCCTTTATCGGTGCATTCACGAGTGTATCAGTTATTGAAATCAACTAAAAATAGAACAAGTTGTTAACCGGTGATGATATCCTTCTCTTCGCGCTAAGAGCAAGAATTGGTTCCATGCACCTTGATTTATTGGACTATTAATTGGTTGCGGTTAAGGATTAGATAGCAACCAAACTCAACGACTTCAATGACGTGAATTACGATCATGTCAATTTGGAGTATTTATGACAGCGAGTGTTCATCGAAAACCCTACATGAGAGAAATCTCTTTTATTAGGTGGAGGACGCAAGCATATCCTACAAGGCGCTATCAGCTGAAATTGCTTCAGATTAGCTCAACGCAATATTTCATTTCCATTTTTTATTTTTAATTTTAATCGATTTTGCAAGTATACATTTTAGCCGGACAAAAAATACATGGGAAAGCTGCAGCATTTATATTTTCTTTTATTTGTTTTGTTTGCAGGTTTCGTATGAAGAGTTGGTTGCAGAGCTATTTGTGGGTTGCGCATGGAGAGATGTTTGTAGAGTTGTTTGCGCGCTGCGCATGGAGGGATGAAAGGCTCTGTTTTTTTTATTATAAATATTAATACTAATGTTTAGAGATTTGCATATATATATATATATGGATTATAATCTTTATTATTATTATTATTATTATTATTTTTTAAGTTTCATTTTTATTATATATAAAAATATACCAGTGTTTAATATTTATAGTTGCAGGTTTTCTTACAGATCAAAAGGTTTAATTTATTTTTTAAAGTTTTCTTTTCTTTTTTATTATATATATAGATATTAACTTTTATTTGTTTTAAATTGCATCATTTTATATTAATGTTTAACTTTTAATATTTTAATTTTAATATTTAAATTCTAAAATGTTTTAATATTTATAGATCTATGTTTACAATTTTTCAGAAAAACTAATTCCTATTACAAGATTAATAGGAATAGATTAAAAAGTGCTTTTAGATAAAAATAATTCTTAATACAAACTAGTGTATGTATTTATTTATTTGTTTATTTTGTTTATTTTATTTTTAATTATTAAGAGAAATTAATTCTTAATCCAATTTGTTTTTATTTTATTTCTAGGATGACTTAGAAAATTATTAAATGAAAAATGAAAATGAAAAGAGACCATAAAATTTAAATTAAAAGATTAAAATTATTTTTAATTCCCAACAAAATTAAAAAAAGTAGTAGTTAAGACTATTTAGAAATAAAAAATTTAAGAAATAAAAACATTAAAGTCAATTAAAACAAATCTAATTTTAAACTGAAAAATAAAAACTAAAACCTACCTACTCTAATTGGAAATTAATGATTATTTACATAAAGTGAAATTTCCAATGTAACCATCTATCTAACAAAACTAAACATAAATTCAAATCTAATTTTACAAAATGAAATCTAATATGTATAAAAACATGCTAAAAATGTAAGTTAATGAAATAAAAACAAAAACAAAAGTGATTTAAACTAGTACTTACTTGGATCCATCGTTTGATGCAGCTTCCATTTGTAGGATATTCTTCATGATTTTGATCACCCGAGATCCTTTCTTCATCCTTCTTGATTTTGTTCTCACATAATTGCTCCTGATATGATGTGCATAATTCTTCAATTGTCGATTCTTCTTTTGCTTCAGGAGTAGTAGTAAATATTTTAGCTACTATTAATATCTCCTCTTCTTGAGAAGAGGAGATCCCTACTTCTGCTAAGATCTGGGTGAGCTGCTCTAGGCTTATGCTTATTCTAAAATTATTTTACTAGAATCAAGTCAACTACTAGAAAAAAAACAAGTACATGACAAGCACAAAAACAGTAGCACAAAACGAGTGCAAAAACATAAATAAAAAAGGTGCACAAAAATATGTACAAAAACAAAGAATGAACATATACAAAGTTAGAAGCAAGTTAGTATAAAATAAGGGCACCCAAAAATGAAAACAAACCAAAAATTTTCACTACGAAACTATAAAAGAAAACTTGCATAAAAACAACTTGCATTTGTAGAAAATGAAAAAACTTGCAGGAAAATAAACAAGTTGCAAAAAACAATTAAGGATTTGGGGCAGCCCACTAAAGTGGTTGCGTCTGGCTGTTACACCACAGAAATCTTGGAAATTCCATAGTAAAGTCTTGCTTGCGTCTTATCATTCCCCCTCCCCCTTTCTATATAAAAACAAACTATCTACCTATCTAAACTCTGATCCCTTTTAGCACCTCCTCGACAATGGCGCCAAAATGTTGGTGCAAATATTAAACAAATTATAACATATATATCCAACGATTTAATTGTCAACCTGGAGAGAGCGTAAACTTGTGAGGTATAGACAAAGTATATGCAGGGGCAGAGTGTCGCTGAACTTAATCTATAACTAAAATTGAAAATACATGACTAAAATTGAATTAAACTTACAAAATCAGGGAATGGCATGAAATAAATTGGTATAAATCAAGTGACATTAGCTTGTGAGATCACATAAAATCAATACTAAAAATGCATAAGAGAGAAATAACTGAAATTCTATATTAACAACTCATAAGAAAGAAATTGCTGGAAATTTATATTAACATAAGAGTCAAAGGAGGTGCAACAAGCATCATCTCCATTACATAACACTCAACATCTATTCTATGACTAACCCTGAACTACTCTCTACTTCCATCCCACTAGAGAGGCCTCTAAACAAAATGAGGAGAGAGCCCTCCTATTTATACATGAATTGAAGATAATTGATCATAATTACAGATCCACAATTCTCTCAACTTATCCCTCAAAATCCTCAACCAATCTACCACTCATCCCTCAAAATCCTCAACAAATCTACAACTCATCCCTCAAAATTCTCAACAAATATTGGATGAAATATTCTCTCCACATTTCCACGATCTTCTCCTTGAAGTTAGCTCACATCTAGAGGATGAAAATTTGAATATGAGGCTAGGTGGTCATTTTTGAGCTTGTTAAAGTCTTCCAATACACCTGTAAACATCACCAAACTCACCCAACTTTAAAGTATAATGAAAATATGTTGTTTTTCCCAATAATTAACCATAAATTCACTCAAAATACTCAAAAATAAATGATTTGGAAAATGGTAATATAAACCCATATTTATTATGAAAGAAGTGAATATCAATGGTTTTATGGAAGGATAAGATAGGAATAAAGTGACAAATGGCATGTGAATGATGGATAAAATGTGGTCTTCTTGCACCTCAAGATTTGGCCCCAACCACTACAACAAATTCTGGAATTAGCCTTCAATTTAGCATCCCTTTTTAGTGTAATTTTGTTTTTACATTGAGTGGTCAAACTAGACACTAAATGGGACGCGTCATGGACAAAACTTAAAGCGTCTCAAAAAATGTCTTTTTTTGCTTCCTAAATAGCATCCTTTATGACGTCCAAAATAGCGTCTCTTTTTTTGCTTTCAAAATAGCGTCCAACTTTGCTTCCTAAACAACGTCGAGGTTTTCTTCCAGAATAGCGTCCAACTTTGCTTCCTAAACAACGTCGAGGTTTTCTTTCTAAATAATGTCCTAGTTTGCTTCCTAGCGAGTGTTCATTTTTTCTTCTTAAATGGCATCCCTGTTAGCGCCTTATTTGCATCCTTAATAGCACCATGTTATCATCCAAATTAGCATCTAATATTGCATCCATTTTTTCTACCACTTTATCATCCCATTTTGCACCATGTTTTACTTCCAAATATGTGTCAATTTTTGCTTCCAAATTTGCATTGTGTTTTGTTACCAAAATTACGCCAAATATTTCTTCTATTGTTGCACCATATTTTGCTTCCTATGTATCGCCATGTTTTTCATCCAAAGTAACGTCTTATTTTGCTACCATATCAACGCCATGTTTCGCTTCATCATTAGCGCCACGTGTTGCATCCTTTTTAATGACTAGTTTTGCATCTCTCATGTTTTGGTCACTAATTTAGTCAGTTTTAGTAATTTTATATACGAGTTTTGGTCATATTGTTTGGTCGCCTATCTCTTATTTTTTTCTTACTAATTTAGTTGTTTTTAACCGATATTATAATACCATTAGGGAATGGAGGAATTGAACCACCAACCTCCTGCTTGTAAGGCATATGCTCTTCCATTGAGCTAGAAGCGTTTAATAATTTGGGAACCTAACTTACATAGTCCTCTATAATGGTAAAAAGGAACAATACATAACTTTGAGTATCTAATGGTCGACAAAGGATGACATATTGTATAATTTTACAATATATGATCAAGCAGGTTATGAAATCCATAAACCTTTTCTAGGAATTTTGAACAAAACTTAAGAAATTGGCTAAATAGGATTGCAAAAAACACTATTCCCTAGCAACCGTAAGTGTACCACTATATGAGACCTATCAACAACAATTATCTTAGTGTGGATGCCAAGGATATAGTATATAAGTATGATCATCCTAGAGCCATGTATAAGTGGAGCAATAAGGAGAATCAAAAGAGGATGATCAACCCAATAGTTGATGCTTCACATGGATCCTATCCACCATGGGATGAGCAAAGTTCCTTCTTCCTCCTTATCATGATGATGAATTTATAAGCAATATCTTTCATTTTTTTGTTACAACTTTTTGTGGGCTCTATAATATAAATAGTTCTTTAGTCCCTCATTTGGAAGGAGGGTGACCACTTCAGAACATAGTATGAAAACCAAGTAATGTTATGATGTTAGACTTCAAATGTGAAGAATTAATCCTTGAAATTTTTCCCATATTCTTTTATGTTTCTAGTGAAGCCCATCCAAAATATATGGTTACCCACTCCAAGATATTATGACAGTTATGCTGGACAAGACTGAAGATGGTTCTATGGTCTTATTTTTAAATAGTAGAGACCTTCAAAAGTTCTTTTGTCAAGATTCTCTAAAAGGAAACATATATATTTTTTTAAATAATATAGAAAGAGAGTTTCTTAGAGGTGAAACAAGTTACTGCATCATTTTTTGAGCATTTTCATGTTTTATCAAATTGTATATAATAGCATTGAAAGAAGGGAAAAATATGAAATTTGAAAGGACCTTAACTCAATGACCTAAAGGAATCTGGCTTAAAATAAGAAATGCAACACATGCAAACTTCTTTTAGTATCATAAGGTCTTTACAATATTACAGCCATTGACCAAACTTAATAGGAAACTGAGATCAACGTATCATGGGTAGCTAGTTACAACTATCAGGAGATTACAGCTTGTCAGAAAAGAAACCATTGCTTGTGCACATGGATGATTGTCAAACTGACAAGCACTAAAATTATCGATACCTTGACGTTGAACTTTGTGAGAATAAACTAGATAGAACTGTTACGGAGAGAAATTCCTATGGCTTGGGGTACCACAACAGACAGCTAGACTCCAGAAATCAATCTTTCCCAATATGCAATAGAAATAAAACAATCTAAGACTAAAGGATCGAACCTCGTACCTTATTCCGGATGGTTGAAGTAGATCCTCGTTGAGATTTCCAATCTTCAGCTTGAATTGTTATAGCACGTCCTCAACAACAAGTAAACAATACAAGCATACTATATTTCATGGTGTTAGATCTATTCTAGCATATATAATCAATAATGTATAAGCATTTGACATATTCCAATGGATGCAACATTCATTCAAATACACATTACTAGACAGGAAAAGACATTTCTATTAATATGAATAAGAGATTACAAGTGACAACCTCTGACAACACGTTTGCGAACCGGAGAAACTGAATCCCCCACTTGGGCCTCCACCACCTCAATCCTCCATCACTTCGATAGAAAGCTCACTAACAAAGGCAAGCTTGGGAAGAACACAACAGTGCTCCAAAGGGACAAAGGGATGCAGACTCAAGTATAGTTCTGGAAACAATGGACTATAGTTTTGTTACTCTCAAAGCTCTCTCATGCTTTCAATGTACCAAGGGGTTCCTTATATAGCTTTCCAAAGGGGTATTGAAAGGTCGAATCCGTGCGATCTCAAGGCATATGGAAGGCCAGGAGTCATATGAGTCGGATCCAAGTCAAGGAAAACTCCAAAATGCTTTGGACTATGCACACATCCCGATGTACGCGACTATAGAGGGAATACCCGCGTATGTACGTGGTTATCGGGGAAAAGGCTGCGTATATCATTTTTATAATGTTTTTAGGGATGGTCAAGGTTACATCAAAAGATAAAAAGTGGTCCATGGGGGTTAATGAGTCTGCAGCGGGACAGGGGAAGGCCATACAATGTGTGATTCACCTAGTGTGGTGAAATCCGCTATAACAAGAACCTCCAATTTTACTTGTAAATTAATCTATGTTTTAGCTTCAGAAAGATAGTGTGGCATGCCTTGATGTTGATACTAGTTTGTACCTTTAGAATTTATATACTATCTTTTCTTCATGAATAATGTTACATGTCCAAGAAAGTTAATCAGTGGATGAAAACTATCCTAAATTCTAAGCAGAGGTTTCTCATAAGCCACAGAAGTTGAAGTTCATGTTCACAATGCCATGCTTATTGGATCAAGCTTTTCTCTAGTTCCAGAAAAATGAAAAAGAGTCTTTAGTAAATTAAAAACAAACTTAAGATAAAATTTCAAGTGTCAATATTGCTTAAAAAATACACATTTTAAAATTATGCCTTAAGATACCCCCATTAAGGAAGTTTCAATGTCTAAAACTTAATGTTAAGATCATTAGCAGAAATGGAAAATCATTTCAGAATGTGAAAAAAAAAACTTCCATGCCTAAAATTCATGGAAAATTTAATTCAAATGACTCATCTTTCCACGGAGAAAGGACAACTAGAAGATAAAAAATTCACTCTTTTGCCATGCTCTCTTTCTCTTCCAATTTACTATCAAATTCATGTGGTTCATGTTCAAATTCAGCAAAATAAATTTGGAAGGAAAAAACAAAAAAGTACAGAAACTACCTCCAAGATTTAAAAACAAATATCATATTACTATTCAATGACAGCTATGTATTTAAAATGCCATTAGAAAAAATGGTCAATAATGAAAATCCAACACCAAATCCAGAAGATTCACAAACAAGACCAATACAAGGAAATTTCAAAGAATACAATAAAAACAACTTCAAAAAGAGAAAAGAACATTGCAGTTAATCTAAATATATTAACTAGTCAATAGAATTCAATAAAAATAGCAGGAAAAAGCTCACCTTCAAACCTACTCCAAACCTCCCAATAAGTTCCTTATTCTCTCTAGCGAGGTGTTTATGACCAAATGAGAGCATTCTTCAAATATCAAAATGTGTCATGCCACAACCATTGTCTACAATGGAAAGCACAGGGATCATTTTTCCAGCCTTCTTATGATGCTCCATTTGAATCAATATGTCAAACCTGTTAAAAGCACTTCATGCAATGAGCCTGAGCATCAAATCTCAAAAAAATGGATTACATAATAGCTCTTGGAATTATCCTATTTGATCCATGTTGAAATTGAATACTAGCTTTCCCAGAGGCATTGGCACCCCTAGAATTATCAATAATTTCATCAAGAGCACCAAAAATCCATTGTGCATGATTGTGACTCAATGTCTCCAAGTATTCAGGATGTTTCCGGGAAAACTTGCGCTTAACCACATTTGTATCAGATCTATAACAATATGGAATGCAAAATAGATAACCTTTTCCAGTGTTTTGGCCATGTAACCCATTTAAAGAGGACTAATTATAGATTAATTAAGAAAGACAACATCTGTAGTCAATGCAAAGTGTTGGACATTGGAAATGTATACCGTTGGAACATGAATTTCATAATTTGCTTAACAAATCCAATCCTTAGAAGCACATTGTGTTGGTGATAGAAGAACTTTAATATAAAATATAAAGCAAAAAAACCCATCATCCTAAATAGTAACAATGTCTTACTACCTTTCCATTAGTGAGTTGAAGTTTAGCTTTCTGGCCATTAATCTCTAGGACTTCTCCATCTATCCAGGCTACTTCAGAATCTTCCACCCATACATGAGAACCAACAATAATGTTAATGGGAGCCACCTACATTGAGCCAAAAGATTCTAATGTCAGTAATGAATGAATAAATTCTTAACTCATTTAAGAGATTTCAAAACAGAATCTTGACCAACAAGCATGCCCATAACTTGTTAACCCTGCATCTAAGCCCTGTCACAACATTTTCTAGATAAACCCCAAGAATACGATATGACAATACACAAATGACCAACATCAGTGTGTGATATCAACAAGGGGTGTTTCTTGAGCTTTTCAGGCATGAACACTTCAAATATTCCAGCATGAAAACTTCTCCAAAAACAATTCCAATCATATTTGTAATAATGCACTTAAGACATTTTCCCATTCAAAATTTGCACCTAGTCTGGAGGACCTTATAACTGTAAAGATGGTTCTGTGGGATTATTTTTAAATAGTAGAGACCTTCAAAAGTTCTTTTGTCAAGATTCGCAAAAGGGAACATGTTTTTTGTTTAAATAATATAGAAATCAAGTTTCTTAGAGGTGAAACAAGTTACTGCACCATTTTTTGAGCATTTTCATGTTTTATCAAATTGTATATAATAGCATTGGAAAAAGGGAAAAATATGAAGTTTTGAAGGACCTTAACTCAATGACCTAAAGGAATCTAGCTTAAAATAAGAAATGAACACATGCAGTCTTCTTTTAGTATCACAAGGTCTTTACAATATTGCAACCACTTCCCAAACTTAATAGGAAATTGAGATCAAGGTATCATGGGTAGCCAAGTGCAACTAGTAGGTGATTACAGTTTGTCAGAAAAGAAACCGGTGCTTCTATACAGGGATGACTGTCAGACAAACAAGCACTAAAATTATCGATACATTGAATTTGAACTTTGTGAGAATAAACTAGATAGAACCTCTAGTTTTACTTGTAAATCAATATATGTTTTAGCTTCATAAAGATAGTGTGGCATGCCTTGATGTTGATACCAGTTTGTACCTTTAGCATTTATATACTAGCATTTCTTCATGAATAATGTTACATGTCCAAGAAAGTCAATCAGTGGAAGAAAACTATCCTAAATTCTAAGCATAGGTTTCTCATAAGCCACAGAAGTTGAAGTTCATGTTCACAATGTCATGCTTGTTGGATCAAGATTTTCTCCAGTTCTTGAAAAACAAAAAAGAGTCTTTAATAAATGAAAAACAAACTTAATATAAAATTGCAAGTGTCAATATCACTTTACATATACACATTTTAAAATTATTCCTTAAGATACCCCCATTAACAAAGTTTCATTGTTTAAAACTTAATGTTAAGATCATTAGCAGAAATGCAAATATCATTTCAGAATGTGAAAAAAAAAGTTCCATGGCTAAAAGTCATGGAAAATTGAATCCAAACGCCTCATCTTTCCATGTATAAAGGACAAATAGAACATAAAACCTCACTCTTTTACCATGCTTTCTTTTTCTTCCAGTTTACTATCAAATTCATGTGGTTCATGTTCAAATTCAACAAAATAAATTTGGAAAGAACAAACAAAAAAGTGCAGAAACTGCCTCCAATATTTAAACAAAAATATCATATTACTATTCAAGGACAGCTATGTATTTCAAATGCCATCAAAAGAAATGGTCAAGAATGAAAATCCAACATCAAATCCAAAATATTCACAAACAAGGCCAATACAAGGAAATTTCAAAGAATACAATAAAAAAAACTTAAAAAAGAGAAAAGAACATTGCAGTTAATCTAAATATTAACTAATCAATAGCATTCAATAAAATAGAAGGAAAAATCTCACCTTGAAACCTACTCCAAATGTCCCAATAAGTTCCTTGTTCTCTCTAGTAGGGCGTTTATGACCAAATGAGAACATTCTTTCAATATCAGAATGTATCATGCCACAACCATTGTCTACAATGGCAAGACCAAGGATCTTTTTTCCATCCTTCTTATGATACTTCATTTCATCAAGAGCACCAAAAATCCATTGTGCGTGATTGTGACTCAATGTCTCCAAGTATTCAGGGTGTGTCCGGGAAAACTTGTGCTTAACCACATTTGTATCTAATGTTTTCTGTTTGAATTCCCTCTTTTGGAATCTATGGAGATCTCCTTGTTCCATTTGTTGTGGAACATTCTCAATCAGAGGTGAAATGTTGTTTTCTACTTGAAGTGAATCACTCTGAATACATTTGTTGACATTTCCAGATGCTCTACACAAGGAACTTGTGTGTTCAGGTGGAGATGACACATTCGGGTAAGGTCCACCTTGTTGATGGTCATTAGAGATCCCACAAGTTGCATTTCCCTTCACCATCCTTAGATGTAATGTTAGATAATTTTGTGGCCCCAACTAAGCATCCTCTACAACCACCTTAGAACGAGAATCTTCACATATTATATGATCCTGCAATACCCTGGGGCCTGAAGTGTAAATTTGGATTTTGTGATCGAATTACAACATCCACTTGAGCAAGCATGGTTTCTCTAATTCTATCATCTGACTAGAAAAAAATTGTTATCAGCAAGGATATTTTTCAATAAAAGATAATTAAATAATGAAAATAGAACTGGAAAAGCATAGAAAACATATCTAAATACTAATAACTATTTATCATTATGATGCAACAACAACCTGGAACTTCACCATCCCTAGGGGATTTCATAAGGCGATAAGCAACACCAACACGATCAAAATTTCTAGTAGGTGGTGTTATAAGTAACTTGTACCATCCAAAATCATAAACAACAACATTTAACACAGATGATATACAAGGGCCACCATTTTTTTAAGAAACTATGAAACCAAATTAACATATGGGAATTTGTTATCAGGAATTCTCAATCAGTGCGGACGCTGCTTGTTCCCTTGCAAAGTAAATCACAAATACAGAACAAAAAGAAACAACGACATATCCTTCCCTTAAACAATCAAATTAACTAACATGAACCACAATATACCTCAACCTTGGATGTCTTGTCTTTTCTCCAAAAGTCCCTTCAATGGATCAGTACCTGAAAGACAGATCAAAAGACAACAAACAAGATGAGAGCATCATGATAGATTGATTATTCATATCAGTGATCAAGGAATCTAATAATATCTGATTAAAATCAATACATCAAATATAGTAAAAGGGAATGTCTTTATATTAATTATGGAAGAGAAAGAAGTACAACAAAAAATCCTTGATGTCGATGGCTTCGATCTCAACAAGAATGTCTACAATTTTCTATAGCTATGAAGAGATCTCCAACCAATAGCTAACTCTACTTTTCCTCTGATTCAGACTTCAAACTAACAACATAAGGGTTCTTTTTCTGGCCTCCTCCCATTCTCATCATGAAGGATTCATTTATAGGCCTAGAACTCAAGATATGACTTGGAAAATGGATAAGATATGATCCCAATAGGTGAGGGAGGAAAGTGCCACCTCTCCCAAGCATATAGGAACTAACTCCACAGAGGCTTCCACATAGAAGCTTCCAGAAACTTCTTTTTTCTCATTTTATGACCATCGAAGCTCCTAGTAGAAATGACAAAGGTGCCAACCTAGGGTTTTTGTCAAAGAAAGAGGGAAACGACGCTTATGGGTCCACTGTGACTGGCTCCTTTAGCGCTATGTGTAAAAAGCATAAAGTCGTCGTCCCTTCTAGGTATGAGAAAAAGATGACCAAGGTGACTCAAGCCAGGCTTTCTGGGAGGTTGAAGGACAATGTGAAATTCTCATGAAGGCGATAATCAATGTGAGATTTCTAGGTGCAACAGAATGCCCCCAAAAGTATGAATCTAGGAGGGAGTGATAAGTGAAATTTCTTGCAATTTTTTCGTCTAATACAAAGGGAAAGAGAGATAAACTCATATAGGACCAGTAACTGACTTTATCCAAACTAATCATAGCTGCAGACCAATACACTGTAGATCTATGATGATGACCATGTCATGGATACCAATGATACACTGTAGATCCATGAACAACCGCTATAGGAGGTAGGACGTAGCTATGAAACATACAAAGTAGATCCATGTCTCTTAACCTCATATACGGAACACAACCACCAAACATACAATGTGGATATGTGTCATGACTCTAAATGATCTCCAAACGCAACCTGAGCATAGGAAATGATGATGATGAATCCTAACCACTCAGGGTCTTCATCCCAATCCCCAATCGATATGATTCTAACCATGCGAATAGATGTCCTAACGTCAAACATGGCAGAAACCACATGATTACCAGTCATTGATGTCAACTATTAACAAGTGCAAGGGAAATCACCATTGATGTCAATGATCCCCAAGGTATCTTAGTACATTCTCTCAAGTGCGAATAAATGTTTTGAGGTTGAACAATTGACCGAATTTTCCAATCAGAGGTCATTGATGAAAACCTACTGTTGAAAACGATAAAACCTGCCATTGAGGCATGCAGGCTTCAAGGTACTTCTTAGGTTTCTAGGTGTAATTCTTGGATAATGATTTGAAGTTGACAAGAATAGAATTGTCACAGGAGGGCCATGATGATTCCCACATTAGTGACATGAAACTAGGAACAAAAGTTGATTTGAAGTAATAGAACTGACTTAGACATGACTGACTCTTAAAGACAAGTAAAGTTACTGATGAGTTATTTTTCTGGGAGAGACATCCTCTAAACAATTTGGCAGCACGACACATGACTTAGAAGCATTGAATTGAATGAGAATATAACCAGGTGTAATGCAAGGAATATGACAGAGCATTATTTGAATTGACTCAAAGGAGTCAGGTGACTCACAAAAATGGATCAACTCAGAGATAAGCTGAAAGCCCAACTATTCAGATATGCAAATGTAGACAGTTGCCATGGTCAAAGGTGGACTGTAGAGTACTGCCATAAAAACAAATGAAAACCATTCCCCTTTCCTTTAATTTCCCCTCCTCGAAAGGTGAGTGCCTCATTTTGTTTTTATGAGTCCAAAGAGGGTATCAATTACTCGTTGAAGCTCATCAAATGACGAGTCAATTCTCATATTTTTCATGAACCTGAGAAAGGAGGGGTTCGTTCCCAAATAGGGTCTTTCATCGTTTTTTTTACAAGTCCGATGGAAGCTGCAAACTCATTTTTCGTTTCATGTTTAGAGAGTCTGAAATGACTAAGAAGACTCCAAAAGGTCCTTTTTCATAAATAAGGGCAGTCGATCCGAAAAAGAGATAACCTACCCCCGACTAGTCAACCGTTTTGATTCTTTTACAAGCGTGAACATAATAAGTTCGCTTGGAAATATTTTTGTGTTTTTAGGAGATTGAAAAGAGATCAAATATAACTGCCTAACTAGGTTCCTTTTTCATAATCCACATTTAATGAGTCTGAAAAAGGAAAAAAGTAGACTCGACGCCTTTCTACTTGAATTTTAACGAGCATGTAAAAAGTGTATAACGACGCTCGATACTTTTTCATTCTTGCTCCAAGCTTGAAAAAGAAAAAAATAGCTTACATCGTAACCATAACCCAATATTGACCTAGAAAAACTCAAAAAACACCATTAAAAGCCCTTTTACCAAAACTACATAAAGTAAAAAGTAAAAACCTACTTTTGATTAAATAATTTGGATTTCAAAATAAATAAATTACAATGAATTATTAAAAACTCCAAATATTCTATAAATAGAAAGAGTAGGTAAGGATTATTTACCATTTGAGAGTTTTGGTAGTTGGATTTGATAACAAGAGTTCCCATTGGTGATTTTGCAAGGGTGTTTCACTTCATTGTTCCTTCATTCGTCGTGAAAGAGGTAAGTGTTTTGATCTTTTCCCATTCTATGCTCAACAAATGTCATTTTATTTCTTTTCCATTGTTTAAATTCATGTTCTTAAAATTATTTTTGATTGTTTTAAATCCAAGAGATAGGGTAGATCATTAATTTGAAATGTATAAATAGGAAATCAACCATCTCCATAGAGGTTTTTATGGTTAAGAAAGCCAATTTGTTTCTCACCGTAGGGTATTTTGGTCATCGGGTAGAGCATGCGATGGCGCTCTGTCCAAAGTAGGCGATCGGTGCTCTATGAGCAATAGAAAACAATGCCGTGGTGCTCTATGGGCGAAGGGTAGCAGCACCGCTGCAAGGAAAATGAAAAACAAAAACCCTAATCCACCAAAAAACCAAATTTTCATACTTTGCTTCAAAAAAATTTCATTTTATATTCTTTTCCTCCTTCTAGCGATGATATGTTTTCTAATTACAAAATTTACGTGTTACAGGTGCATCATGGTGATTTGGAAGGAAAGAGAACATGAATTTCCACACAACCAAGCTGCTAACGATCTAGCCACTATTGAGGCTTTAAGGAACCGCGGGCTTCTGAAATACTTCCAGGTACCCGGTATGAAAGCACATATCCAATTGTTAGAGTATATCAAAGGGATGTGGGATCCCGACCAGGAGCATTTTGTGGTGGGAGTCCATATCCTACCTATAGAGGTTGAGGATATTTATTTTTTGACTAGTTTGTCCATGAGAGAAGCTAAGAATATCTATTCGGGGCACGAGGAGGAGAGACCTCCCTAGATGATATTATTGACCAGCATTGTGCACTCGATACAGAGTCTCAATCTAAGAAGCTACAGATCAAGTCCATAGTAGATATCCCTTTGAGGATAGTGGTGTATACTATTGGCAAGGTGGCAGGAACTAGGTCTGCGCATCTTACCACTAGGTCACATATGCTATATGCTCTGTAGTGTATGGAGCCCACTGTATTTAACTAGTGCGAAATAATGCTAGTATGTCTAAAGAAATAGTTAAACAAATGAAAAAGAGGAACACTGAAGCAATTTGGCTATGGAGCAGTGATAGGTATTTTATCTTATAGTAGGTTCCCTCATCTGAGACCATAGGTGACTATTACCAGGCTTGAGCCTAAGGATCCTAGGATGATTGCATGGGTTACAGCCACGCCTCACCTTGGTGGTGGAGGACCTAAAGTCAATTATGAGTCTGGCTTCTTTTGTTGGTTGAGAAACCAGTTACTCAGGGTGGAGGACTATGCGTATGAGGGGGCGGACTTTGGAAATGACCTGAAGCTAGTCTTACCTGAGGGATAAGTATGGGATGACCGAGGTAAGAAAAGACATTATCCACTTGTGTTTTTAAAATTTTGTATTTATTTCATTTTTATTTTTGTAGTACTGAGATAAAAAATGTTGTCATGCAGACATTGGATCTGTCTGTCTAGTAGGGATGTCACCTATTTCTAGGCGAGTGGGAACCAGAGACATGATGCTATATCACTCCAAAGTTGATGAAGAGCTCAGATATCTCAAGGAGAAATTAGAACGTTTGACCGTGGGTATCCTCGATATGACTACTAATGAGGTACCTAGGCGTTATCAATGCCATACTGTAGGTGTTTCTGGATGATTTTCTAGGCTACTCCACAGAGTGGCACAAGCCATCGCATGCTACCATGAGCATCACAAGGATTATTTTGCTTTGATATTCACTTTTTGTATATGTACTACTGAAAGATTTGAAGCTTCAAATTTTTCCCTATATTTATGTGTATTTTGAACTTTTTATAGTCCTGAACTTTGAAGGCACTGAAAGCTAGAGGTGCTTCAGCGCAATTTTGTATCACAGTGCTACAGTTTTTATATATGATAAACTTTTATATTTACAGTTGTGTGTGTGGAAAATGTGATGTGTGAAATGATCATCTACTTATGAATTTACATGTATTTTTTATGTTTCAAATGGACTTTTATGTATGACCAATATGCCAATCTAAGACATAATTAGCTAGGGAATC
Source organism: Pseudotsuga menziesii (assembly GCA_001517045.1). Classification (NCBI taxonomy): domain Eukaryota; kingdom Viridiplantae; phylum Streptophyta; class Pinopsida; order Pinales; family Pinaceae; genus Pseudotsuga; species Pseudotsuga menziesii. The sequence continues at coordinate 58,377 of LPNX010412036.1, read as the reverse complement.
TACCACAGCATATAAATGTCTCGGAATGTGTTGATATGTATCTTGATCAAAATACCTCTCTAAGAACCTAACTCTTCGGAAAGTACAAAGAAGCAGGGGATTTTGGATGGTGTAGACTCGATTAAGCTGTTGGACAACTAGTTGGGAGTCTAGGTAAACCCTAATTTCCCTTACATCATTAGCTAGGGCTTCTGTCAACAATCCAATAACAACTTGATATTCCACCATATTGTTGGTGGAGGGACCTAAAATAACACCCCCTGAACTCACCAGCTCACTTGTAGGAGAGTACAATACCCAAGCTGCTGATGTAAGGTTAAGTGTATATCGATTAGCACCATCAACAAAACTAGTGAAGGAAGTCATCTATCCATCAGACAAAAGACATACATAAGTAGGGTCTTATGAAAAACACATTTTAAATCACACAAAAGACACACCTCTCAAAGCTATGACACACACCAAATTATAAACAATATTTACAAAGACCCTATGCTAGATGACCTTGGCATAGTATCTTTTGAGGTGGAGCCCATTTCAGGGGTCTCCCAAAGGTATCCCGTTGTAATCAACTAATTCATATGCCCCTTTTTCTAAAACATGACTGACTATATAGGGCCCATGCCACATAGACTCAAATTTTCATGCCCCCATCTTTTCATGCTTCTGGTCATAAGCCAATACTAGGTATCCTTCATTGAACAAACGGGGTTGGACAGTCCTATCATATTGAAGTTTCATTCGTCATTTATCTGCCTCATTAGCTAAGGTAGCACCACGTCAAGTTTCATCAAGTTTATTTATATACATGAATATTTCTTCATCTATAGTAGTGTTGGGTAATAGTTCCACACCAATTTTTAAAGAAGGAATCTCACACTCTATCGGGAGAGTTGCTTCCATCCTATATACTAATTGGAAATGTGTAAAATTGATGGAATTTTTGACAGTAGTCCTATAGGCCCAGAGTGCAGAGAAAAGCTACAAATGCCAGTTTGACGTGGCTTGCCCTACCATCTGCTGAAGTATTGTTTTTAATACTTTTTTTATAACTTCAACTTGGACATTGGCCTGAGGATAGTAAGGTGTAGAGTTATCATGACGAAACTCTAATTTGACACTGATCTTTGCCATCATTTTATTTTGAAAATGTGATCCATGATCGGTCACGATGGCCCTAGGAATCCTGAATCTAGAAATGATATGGTTGAATAACAATAATGTAGCAGTCTTGTCATCTTCGACATATGTGGAAATTGCCTCAGCTCATTTTGTAAAATATTCCATAGCCACATTAATGTAGCCATGCCCCCGGCTGAGGTAGGTCTATAGTGCATGGATTCTACGCCCCATTTTGCAAAGAGATCAACTGCTACAACGGGATGGAGCAGAGATGGATGTGTGCATTTCTTGGAAGTGAACATTTGGCATGGTGGGCATTTCTTGACTGTTTCAATGCAATATTTGAAAATAGAAGGCCAGAAATACCCAGAATGCAACATTTTTTGGGTAGTAGCCAACTCAGATAGATGACCGCCACAAGCTCCAGCATGGAAATCATTTAAAATGATATCATCCTCTTTGTGTGTAAGGAAATGTCATAATATGGATTCAACACTGCGGCAGTATAGAATATCATTCAGGCTAAGATAAATTTTGGCCTGGTGGCAAAAGCGACGACGTTCATCTTGAGAAGCAGTAAGATGGTATTGTAAGGTCTAGAGATACAAAATGATATATCCATACCATGGATCAGTCGTACTAATGAGAAATAATGATTTATCGGGCAATGAATAAAAGGGATATGTGTTCTCTGTAGTATGGGCAAGGTCACATATAAGCTCTACAAAAACAAGATACTTGTTAGAAGTGCTTTTAGTGAATTCTAACTCAAATTTCTGGAGAATCACAATCCAATGTGACTATTTTCCCCCAAGCACTTGCCGTGTAAGAATGTAGTACATGGGGTTGGAATCCACATAAACAGTGGTGGTGCGGAGAAAAATATAATGAATAAATTTCTGGACCAGGATAAATGTCTCCAGAGCAAGCTTATCCACATGCGAGTATCGAGTTTCAGAGTCTAGAAGACTCTTACTTTCGTAGTAAATCACATGTTCCTAGTCATGTTCATCTGTTTGAACAAGGGCCATGCCTATGGTAGATAAGGATGCAGCCACATACACGGAATAATTGTTATTAGCATAATTAGGTGGTTGCAACACTGGTGCATGTTTAAGATTATCGAATGTGCGTTGTGCGAAATCATCCCAAATGAAAGGGGTATCTTTTTTTAGCAACCTCATGAAACCATGTGTCCTTTCTACATAAATTTATATGAAATGACATAGAAATTTTTCCTTCCCTTGCAAAATTTGGAGTTCGATTATGTTCGTGGGAGCAGGTAGGGCTAAGATAGCTTCAATTTTCAAGGGATCTATATGGATGCCAGCTTTAGAAATAATAAAGCCAAGAATTCAGCCAACTTCTACACAAAAAACACTATTATGGGGATTTAGATGAATATTAAAATGACAACATCAAAGAAAAATGGCTCTTAGATGATCGACATGGATATCCCACTACTTGGAATGAGCAGGTAGGTCATCAAGATAAGGTTCCACAACATGTTTAATGTCATGACAAGCATATGACATGGCACGTTGGAATGTCGTGCCCGCGTCCTTTAAACCGGAAGGCAATTTGCAATAAGAAAAAGTCCCCCAAGGGCAAACAAATTCTGTCTTGTGTTGGTTTGATGGAAGAATCGCAATATGATTATAGCCAGAGAAGCCATCCATAAAGGAAAAAATAACGCTTTCGGCACAGTTGTTGATTATCTGATCGATATAGGGAGTGGGAAATATGTCTTTTGGACAAGCTCTATTTAAATCCCTAAAGTCGATACAAACCCTAATAGTGCCCTATTTCTTGTTCACAGGGACTATGTTAGACACCCATTCAGTTAACGGTACAGGGTAAATAAAACCAGCCTTCAAAAGTTTCTCAACCTCTTCTTTAATAGCCACTACTTTTCTTCGATGGACCTGTCGGAGTTTTTAGTGGACTAGCTTGGCATCAGGGTAAGTTTTTATCTCATGAACAACAATAGAGGGATCAATCCCTGACATTTCTTCATATGTCCATACGAAGAAATCTCTAAACTCCTTGAAAAGGGTTGTCTATGATTAAACCTCTTTGGGTGAAGAGTTCTGATCTATGAAAATGTTCTCGAAAATACCTTGTTTCACGGATATGTCCATAGTCATAGTGTTTGTAATGTTACACACATTTCTTTCAGAATCGACACTACGAGTGAAGATGGGAGACTGAGGGTTGGTGACTATATCAGATGAAACCATGGAGGTGAAGTAGTCTTCTACCATATGGCAAGGGGGAAGGAAAGAAGATCGATGATGATAGTCTTCCCAAGGCATCTCTTCTAACGACATAACTTCCATAATAGATTCATCTGTAGGAAGTGTGTGTGAAAGATAATCTAGAGATGGGGGGGGATTTTGAGCTAGTATGGCATGTGATAATGGTCTGAGGCCACCAAAAAATGGTCATTGATGGTGGAGTCATTGGTGGCTTGGATTGCATTGTAAATTTCTTCGAAAGGGGAAAAGGATGTTGATTCATCAGCAATTGCATTTCCTTTGTCTGCATGAGAGGTAGAAATCATGTTAATAGATGCAGTTTGTGAAGCAGGAGGAGGATCTGATAAGGGAAAGACTCCCATTAATGAAGAGTGTTTGATAAGGCCTACTCCAATGTCCTTATACTGTGGGGTATTTAGGAGCAGAACGTTATTTGCATGATTTGTAATGGCACTAGGCATGACGAAATCTAACTGATCAATAGTAACAATCTTTCCTTGGAATGGGAACTGGACAACCCTAAAAATGGTCGATGCTACAGCTTGCATAGCATAAAACCAGTTACCACCTAGTAGTAAGTTGTAATCCAAAGGAGCGTCGACAACTTCAATGTGAATGTATACTGACTTTCCCCCCTATTCAACATGGATGGCAGGTATTAATCCATAGGGTTGAAAGCCGCGACCATCAAAAGCCTTGAGGGTGGTAGGTGAATAGTTGATTTCCGGAGGGCCAATGGCTCTCCAACAAGATAAAGACATGACTGATGTAGAGGCACTCTCATCCAAAACGGTACGATGGATAGTCTTTCCAGCAATTTTGGTAGCTATTTGGAAAGCTAATTGATGTGAGAGTCTCATCTTGAAATCATCTAGTTTGAAAGTGATGATATTAGTGTTCTTAGGATCCATAGCTCCAAGGGCAGTAAGCAAGTTTTTCTGTTGAGTTGGGAAGGTTTGAAGTACCTCTAAAGCTGACATAGTACAAGGTGCTTCAGCCAAATCTTTGACACTATTATAATATTGGGTGGCATGAGCATTAGGATTGATTATGGAATTACGTAGAGTACCCTTTGGTGGGCTGAAAATTGCTTATGGAATAGGTTTTTCAATGTGAAGACCATTATTAGGAGGAGGTGTGGAGGATGGGGATTTTTCTGATGGAACATCATCAGGTTTCTTTTCTGGAGGAGGGTCATAACTTTGTGATCTTGTGTTCAAGTTAACCATTTCACTAGACATCATTCAAACTTCATCAGTGGACAAAGAAGTTTCATTCAAGGACTTATGATCAATTAACTGCTGCTGGGAAGGGAAAGGATCTTTTAGAACTACTAGAGTGGGTGAATTTTCCAAAAAAATACTAACTTCCTCATGACGAGGACATTCTTTCGTAAAATGGTCACCTCCATAGATTAAACAAGAGTATTTTACCTTTTTCTTATCTTTTGAAATAGCATCTGAGTTCTGTAGTTTGGTTCCTTCCTGTTGATTATCAGGTTTTTTGGATTTATTTTTTCCTTTCTTTTTTCCACCTGAAGATTCAATTGAGTGGATTTCATTTACTTTAATAGAAGCAACAAGAGAGGGTGGAGTTTTGGAAGATGATGCTAGTTGAGTTGACAGAGTAGCGGTTTGATTTTTCTTCTTAGAATATTTTTCCGCCATTTGTGTTTGAACTAAACTAAGTATGCCATGATCACGTGGTTTAGCTGTGGGTCTTGATGGATCAGTTGTGGGTCGAGGAGCATGGGGAATCAGATCATACAAAGTAACTGATTGGGAATAGAGAAAGTCTAGGTACTGAGCATAGCTAATAGCTTGCTCCTCAGTAACAGCACCTCCCATGGCAACATCTCTAGCAATAGGTGGAGGTAAAGACTTTGTAAACCAATCAACAAGTAACTGATCAGGAATAGGGGCCTTAATTAACCTTCATCTTCTTATCCATTCATGGATATGATCGAAGATGTGATTTGATATGGTTTTCCAAAGTGAGGTCAGAAGGTCTGTACCTGTCTCATATCGGATTGGCAATTGAAAGTGTGTTAAAAACGCCATTTCTAAGGCATTAAAATCCCAAAACGAGTGTTGTGGTAACTCGATGTACCACTTTGCAGAAGTACCAGTGAGGGTTCTTTGAAAAATCCATAGATGGATTGAGATGTCCATCAAAGAGTTGGATGAACACCATAAGTGAAATGCCATCACATGGTTTTTGGGATCCTCACTGGGTTTACCATCAAACTTGGGTATATCTGAAGGCAACTTTACAAGAATTGTAGGACAAGAGGGGTCATGATGGATGGGGTCATTTATCGATCTTGACAATTCTGGTAGATCTAAAGTAGCCAGAAATGGTAGTTGTTGATTTGGTTGCAGATACTGGTAGTACTAGTATGGCATTTGCTAACCAATAGGACCATATGTAGATTGATAGATGGGTATGGATGATGCCCCCAAAGCTTATTTAAAAGGTTGTTGATTTCCATAATTTCCATGGGGAGGTGGGACACTCAAGGGAGGGGGTCCTCCGGAAGGTGGTGGTGGTGGTGGTGGCCCTCCAAGCAGTGGTTTGCCACCTCCAGGAGGTGGTGGGACTCCAGGTGGTGGTCCTCCAAATGGTCCACCAGATCCTGTAGGACTGGCAGGACCTCCAGGTCCTCGAGGTCCTCACGGTGGTCCTCCAAGTGGTGGTCCATCATAGCCTCCAGCAGTATTTACAAAAGTTCCCACATATAGTGGGACATTGGACCAATTTGGTTGTCCCCAAGGTACAAAAGCATTCCTAGGGTAGGGAATTCCTGGATAAATAGCCACTGGAGGTGGTTGTTGATAAACTTGATTAGCCATAGGTGGTTGAGTTCCTGGATAATTATATCCCCAAGAAGTTGGATTATTGACAAGTTGTACCCCTAAGGGTTGGGTTGAACTAGACATGGGGTTTAGAACATTGGTATTGGTAGGAGGAATAACTACTGTAGCTTGTGATACAGCTGAAAATTGTCCTTAACTAGTAATAATTCCACTAATAGATGATGTAACCCGTGCTAGGGGTTTCCTCCCGACGTTATAATTTGCTCACGTTACTTGACTTGTGGATTTCCCCCCAACCATGACTGGTATGGAAGGCCTAGTAATGGGGCTAGGATGTGAAACTGTAGGATTGTCATTTGGGCCTCGATTACCTTGAAATGGAACTTCTTCAATATAACATAACACTTGAGCTAGTGAATTATATCCATTAGGCCATGGGTCTGATAAATGAGGTAAACGAGCCGAAATAGTTTCATGACGAGACACAGGTGGAGGAAAGATTCTTTCTACTCTCTCTGAAAAGTTGTGAGCTCGATCGAGAGATGCATTAATTCTTCTCTGTTCCTCTTCTCCTAAAGGAGTATTTCTTGGTGAAGGTCTAATAACCCCGAATTCAGAAATAGCTTGGCCCATAGAAGTCCTCCAAAAAGGAGCATCTGGGCCATAATCAGGTGGAGTAGGAATATCGATACAGCCTTCCAAGGGTGAATGCACAAAAGCATCGGTTGCAGGAGGTAGTTGAACAAAAGGATTTGTATAAATCGTGAAATCTTCTCTAGTTTCACTAGTTAAAGCAGATCCTATAGAAACATTAGTAGAAGTTGGTTGTTTCATGGTTACCCCTTCTTGTCCTTCCATGGTAGGAGGAGAGTCAAGAGGTAATCCTTGTAATCTATGAGAATGATGTCTCGTAAGTTGGTCAGCCATGGTGGTGGCCACATTTATCTAAACTAGGTCAAAAAAGGGAAAAAACACACAAGGAAACCTACACAGAGCTAAAGGTCACAAGCAGACTTAAATGACAGGACAGGTTCAGAATAGCCGGTCTCCCACCAGGATTGTCAAGTAGGTGCAACTCGTGATATAAATCAAGCGTATGTGCGTAGTAATCTCCCTAATTTTTTTTTCGGTGTATTTCTCCACACAAGATGACCAAAGGGTTTTTCTCAGATGGACAGGGTATCCTAGTGGGGTCTCCTGATATATGCAAGGTACATGGGAGCTCAAATCGGTAGTAGTGTTGTCTAATGCACAACCGTTCACAAGGGGCCTTTCGATATATAATCGAGTACATGAAGTACCTTTCTATATACCTCAAGGGTACATGAAAGGCCGTTCAATATATCGACGATACATGGAAGAACCGCATGAGTCCCAAGTTATAGTGCAGACAAATAACGACAACTCCTACATTTTACGACGTTCGAACACGTCAGTAATCTATCACTCAAATTTCTACACAATTTTAGACCTAAATCTATCTTTAATTTTATCTAGATGATTAGGTGAATGTTTGTGAGGTTTTGTCTCCAATAATGCAAATTAATCTAAATGTAAATCCACTTTTTTGACTTTGATGAGAACTAACGAGGGTAAGGAAGAAACCTTTTTCTTTTCTTTTCAACAATATTCCAAAAGAAAGTTGTTTTTAACAATCAAAACAAGATCCAATAAAGAACGAAAATAAATTTCTTTCAAAGACAAAAAACTCTTTCAAGCAAGGACCCTGAAGTTTCTGAAAATGCAAGAAAGAAAACTAAGCCTCTAACGTGCATGAAAAACTAACTTCTGCTACAATGTCAAAAAGACCTATTCTTCTAAATTACACATGCAAATAGAAATGAAAATTTTCGCAAGCATGAACAAGAGGAAAATGATATGATTCTTTTTGTATTTTTCTAGAAAATATGAGGCACACAAAGCAGTTAAAAAAAAACACTAATATTTTAGGAAGAGGTTATAAGCTTTCTTTTCAAAAGAAAATGTTTCAGATACTTCACTAAAAAACCAAAACTGAACTATGTTTCCACTTTCATTTATAACAATGAAGAAGATAAAATTTTTGGATCTGAGCTCAAACAAAGAATCAGACTCACAAAAACTAGCAATCTCAGAGAACAAACACACAAGGAAATCACACTAAAAATCTTCAGAGAACAAGATAGTTTAAAATTTTGAACAGAAAATTTATTAAATAGGTAGTTTGAAGGCCTACCTCGACGCATTGAGGAGCACTACACCAGGGCATCGTAGGCTAAAATGAAGTTCTTAGCCTTTTGCACACAGGCGTCGTCGGCGCTCTATCAGTTGAGGAAGAAGGAATTATTGGCGCTCTAAGCAAAGCGGAAAAATGTCCCCTAGGAGGGATCGACGCTCTATCAGCCAAGGAGAAAGGAACCACTTGAACAATAGACTGAAAGACTAAAGGCTTGTAGAAGAAACCAGAAAAGGATAAGTTGGACTGAAAAGGGTAAAAACTACTTAGAAAAGAGGCAAAAAAATAAGAAATGTGAGATAAATGGCTTACCTTGTTAACTGAAATAACTAAAAGGAAAGAGAATAACCTTCATATATGGAATGGTTACCAAAGTTTGTAAATCTGACTGGATCAGCACCAGATTTGACTGGATCTTCCCCATATTTGACCAAATTAAGCTTCCCTAGTGTAGTCTCCAATTTTGTTATCAGGAATTCTCAATCAATGCGGACACTGCTTTTTCCCTTGCAAAGTAAATCACAAATACAAAACAAAAAGACACAGCAACATATCCTTCCCTTAAACAATCAAGTTAACTAACATGAAATACAATATACCTCAACCTTGGATGTCTTGTCTTTTCTCCAAGAGTCCCTTCAATGGATCAATACCTGCAAGACAGATCAAAAGAAAACAAACAAGATGAGAGCATCATGTGTTAGCTAGAATATTTCACCTCATGTGAGCAGTAAAGTGTTCCACTAGTCTGAATGGTTCAGATCCAGAACAAATAGAGGATAGAGGTTGAAGAGTCTCCCTGAACGCCATAGATACCTGGAATGTGATGCTTCGATCGTTACCCTGTGTACCTACAATAAGCTTCAACACGCAAACATATCGAAACCACCAGAATATAATCCACTGATCCATGTTAGTGACTAAGGAATCTAACAACATACATGTGAAATCAAACAACGACAACTTATGTGGGACAGAAATCAACTTGCATTAATATAGAAATATGAATAAGTTTACAACCAAGCCTTAGTGTTGACATGCATCTCCCTGAAACCAAGCATTCTCATCCCCATAAGCTTCGACTCTAGCTCTCTATGCTCTCCAATGGCATGGGCCAAGTAATCAATCCAGCATCATAAAAATACCTTAAGAGTTCTCTCCCTCAACAATGGCTATGAGCTCATATTTATAAGGATTAATGGATAGGGATGGTTGAGAGATTAGTGGGTGAGGTGGCCTCTAAGATCCTAGGATGAGGGATCTCGAGCTCAACTAACCCACAATAATAGGGATAAGGGAGGACACGAGGCTTATCATCTAGAAGCCTCGAGAAACTTCTCTTTTTCCCCTTTTACCCAGGGTACCGCATTTCTCCTTCAATGACAGAGTGATTCTGGTAAGAAACGCTTATGGACTAAGGGCCATAAGCAGTGGCACCACTTGTGGACAACAAGGGATAGGTGGTGCGAACAAGGTACCGCTCCTAGATAACAGGGCAAGCACGGTGCTGAGCATTGTTTCATAAAATATTGATAAATGATATGAATTTCCACTCCAAGAGCTGGGATTCAGGGAAAATAGGTATGTCAAAGGTCTTATCACATGATGGTTACAGTATTTTGGTATAACAGAATGCACCCCAAAGCATGAGTCTTAGAGGGATATGATAAACAAGAGCTTTGAGAGAACAAGTCATCATCTTGAGATGAAAATGTTGGCTCAATCGGAGCATGTCATCAAGTAGGCATCTATAGTACATCAGTATGTTGACTCATAGACACAAGAAACCAAACTCATGGTTGCAGAACAATACAAGGAAGATCCATGAGATGAATAAACGCATGGCTACTAGAATAAAATGTAGATCCATGTGATAGAGGACTCAAACTTGGGCATAGCTACTAGACATACAATGTATATCTATGTCATACAGATGCAAATTTGAGCATAGCCACGACCATACAAATGTGGATCCATGCTAGATATACAAAAGTCCATCGCAACTTAGGGAAAAAGCAATGAGCGCTTTAAACAAATACCCAGGGTCTTCATCTTGTCTTCCACAAAGTACGATTCTATCCATGTGATTACAATGATCTGAAGTCAAACATGGTAGAAACCACTTGATTACCAGCCAATGATGTGAACCATTAACAAGTGCGAGGGATATCACCATTAATCTCAATGATTCCCAAGGTATTCTAGAACAATCTACTGAGTGCAAATAGATGTCATGATGTCAAACACCTAGTCGATTCTATCGATCAGAGGTAAATGATGTGAACCTATGTTGAGAGCGAGAGAATTTGTCATTAAGGAATACAAATCTCAAGGTACTAAACATTGTTTCTAAGACTATTTCCCGGATGATGAGCTGATTTCGACGGGAACAGTCTCGTTGAAGGAGGGCCATGATGAGTCCCACATCGATGACATGAAACTCAAAACATAGTTCTGGAATGATGTGAATGTAATAACCATGAGGCTAACTCAAATATATTGACATAAAGACTATGTAGACTACAGAGGTAAAACTTCTTCAAATCCCCTTTCAACATCGAGCGGCATGACAAAAAGACTTAGTGGCATGACTAGACGGGACAGACACACAATGCGATAGTGGAAAATGCATTATTTTGAAAGAATCAAAGGAGTGACATGACTCATGAAAGTGGATCATCACGGAGATAATCTGAATACCCAATTGACTGACATGATGTGTAGACAAGTGCCATGTTCAAAGGTAACGACAAATAACTACCATTATTTGCAAAATGATTCCCTTCCCATTTTCCTCATCATGATCGATGAGTGCCTCTTTTCGGTTTTACAAGTTCAAAGAGGGTAACAAACACTCGATATTTTCGAGACTCATATGTTTTATGAACCTGAGAGAGGAGGGGTTTGTTCCCAAAATGGGTCTCTCAATGTTTAATTTAACGAGTCCACTGAAAGAAAACTCAGTATCGTTCATGTTTAGAGAGTCTGAACGAATACGGAAGAAGACTCCAAAGGGGTCCTTTTTCGTATGATTTAGTCTCTAAGGCCTGAAAAAGTGTAAAATCATACCTTAGAGAACTCTTCCAGTCATGATTGGCTAGAGTGTTCCTTTTTCGTAAATAGTCCTATCCGAACCGAAAAAGAGATAACCTACCATTGGAAGGACGAATCTTCAAATACTTTTACGATCATGAAGAAGACAAGTACTCGACAATATTTTCGTATTTAGGGAGCCTAAAAAGAGTTTAAAGAGGACTTCATGAGGTTTCTTTACACAATGTCACTTTTTACGAGCCTGGAAAGAATCAGAAATGGACTCGATGATCTTTTCATGTTTAAGGAGTCTGAAAAAGATGTGAAAAGAAGACTCCATAACACTTCTTTACACAATATCAATTTTTTACGAGCCTGGAAAGAAATTGAAATGGACTCGGACCTTTGATACTATATTTTAAAGAGTGTGACAAAGTGTCGTAATAAACGCTCGTTGACCTTTTCCATTTTATGAAAGTGCGAAAAAGCCATAAACAAACTTCCAACGATTCTTACTATAGTTCTATTATCCTACAAACGACTCAAAAACAAGTGTTAAATGCATTTAAAAATAGCATTAAGGGATTACAATAGATAAACTTTGACTAAAATATGATTTTATATCAAAACTATAGTATGTCGGACCCAAAAAATGCCTATATAAGTCATTTAAATAGTAAACAATCAAATCATTTCACTATTTACCCATAGCAGAGAGCACTTTGATCATTTTCTTAGCCAGATATTCTACAGCTGATACGAGGAGTTTCCACCGTCCGTTTTCAGCATCGTCAGTTACAGGTAATGTTATAGAAAAATCCTGTCACCATCATATGATAAGACATTTGACATACCTACTTGCCATGAATCCCAACTTCTGGAGTGGAAACCCATACTAAATGTCAATCTTTCATACAGATTGCCAGCACCGCGCTTACCTTGTTATCCAGTAGCGGTACCTTGTTCGCATTGCCTATCCCTTATTGTCCACAAGCGGTGCCACCGCCCATCGCCCTTAGTCCATAAGCGTTTCTTAACATAACCGCTCTGTCATTGAAGGAGAAATGCGGTACCCTGGGTAAAAAGGGAAAAATAGAAGTTTCTCGAGGCTTCTAGATGATAAGCCTTGAGATATCCCTTATCCCTACCATTGTGGGTCTGTTGAGCTCGAGATCCCCCATCCTAGGATCTTAGAGGCCACCTCACCCACTTATCTCTCAACCTACCCTATCCATTTAGCCTTATAAATACAAGCTTATGGCCATGGTTGAGGGGGAGAACTCTTAAGGTATTGTTATGCTGTTGGATTGATCACTTGGTCCATACCATTGGAGAGCATAGAGAGAGCTAGAGTCGGAGCTTATGGGGATGAGAATGATTGGTTTCATGGAGATGCATGTCAACATTAAGGATTGGTTGTAAGCTTCTTCATATTTCTTTATTAATGCAAGTTGATTTCTGTCCCACATATATTGTTGATGTTTTTATTTCACATGTATATTGTTAGATTCCTTAGTCACTAACATAGATTAGTAGATTATATTCTGGTTGCTTTGATATGTTTTGTGTTGAGCTGATTGCAGGTACATAGGGTGACTATCAAAACATTGCATTCTAGGTATCTATGGAGTCTAGGGAGAGTCTTCAACCTCTGTCCTCTATTTGTTCTGGATCTGAACCATTCAGACCAGTCGGACACCTTATTGTCCGTAGGAGGTGAAATATTCTAGCTAACAAATCTGGCGACTTCACTGGGGAATTGAATTGTGTATTAGTTGTTTTGATCTTCCTCAGTCTGCAACTCTTGTCCGAATCCAGGATCCTTATTCAACTCTCTTCAGTCATATCTACTTTCTAACTTACTCCGTTTGGGTTTGAAACCTCTAGATCTGTTCAGATCTGAGTCATTTCAGTCTTTTATGCTCTGTTTCCATACTCAATTCAACAGTATTTTCCCTAATCTAGTCTTTTTCTGACTTGATCCATCGTTCTTCTTATGTTTTGGTCATCTACAAGGAACCATGCCTATGTTGTGTATGACAAGCAGTGCCACCGCCTGAACAAAGTGGGCAGTACGTGGTGCCACCACCTGTAACCTATTGGCGAGAAGCAGTGCTGTGTTGGAAATGCTCTATCAACACTTGAGAAGCACGGTACTAGGTAGGCATCATTCCAAAGCCTTTTTTCCTGATTTTTCTTTGCAAAAATTTGAGTTTTGTTGCTTTCAGTTCTGCTTATCAGTCTTTTGTTACAGAATCTAATGCTTTTGGTTTGAGATTTTATGGTTTAAGATTGATTTGAGTGGAATTTCAAAAGTTTGGTTAGGTCTTTTGATTGTTCATCCACTTCTATGCTTGTTGGTTGTGTTTACAAAAGGATTTGTTGTTTTCTGAAAAGCTTAGGGTGTTATTAAAATCTATTTTCATTTCTGCTACATAGACTAAAACAAGAACACTAGATTAGCTTCTAGGCTTCATTTCTTATTTGCATAGTAAACTTCTTTTTCCTTCCTTTAAAAAATAAAATTTTTGACCGAGACTAGGATATCATCATTGAGCGTTAGACATTGGTTTTATGATTGGATTTACAAGCTTTCAGGACCTTTATGATCTTTCATCTCTCATGCATTTAGAACTATCTCGATCAAAATAAAAAAATGGTAGTTTTAAGTTAGATTTGCTTATGTTTTGAGAAAATTGAAAAAATAGAGTGCATTTGCATATAGGTGTGCTTCTTGTTTTTCTTTTAGGAAAAGAGATTCTTCCCCTTCTCATTTGCTTTCAAAAAGGATAAATCAGTTTGGAAAATTTATTGCTTTTCTTTGATTTGATGTTCATGACTGTTGTGTGGAAGTATTTTTGGTTTTGAAACAAAAGAAAAACACTCTTTTCCCCTCCCGTAAGTAGGCATACTGAACGATAAAGTGAATATTTTGCACTAGTATACTGCATGGTTTTACTTTTGTATCAAAACATCATGCATTCACCTAACCGTACAAGTTAAAATTAACAGTAGTTGTAGGTTAAAATTTATGTAGTAACTTGAGTGATAGGTTAGATACTTGTTCGAGTGTCGTTAAGCATAGGGGCTGTCGTTATTTATCAGCATTACATCCCAGGACTCGCGCGGTTCTTTCATGTACTTTCCATATATCGAATGGCCTTTCACGTACCCTTGAGGTATATAGAAAGGTACTTCACATACTTGATTGTATATCGGAAGGCCCCTTGTGTACGGTTATGCATTAGACATCACTACTACCATTTCGAGCTCCCACGTACCTTGAGTATATCGGGAGACCCCACTAGGGTAGCTTATCTATCTGAGAAAATCCCTTTGGCTGTCTTGTTTGGAGCCATAAACTAAAAACAACATTCAGGGAGATTACTATGCATGTACCCTCGAGGTATATCACGAGTGGCGCCTTCTTGACAATCCTAGTGAGAGACCTGACTTTTGAACTCCTCCTATCATTTTAAGTGTGCTTGTTTTGACCTATAGCTTGTGTAGGGAAATTATTTTTGGTGTGTTTTCTAGATTTTCAGACCCTAGGTTAGTTAGGAACTATACAAACTGGCCAAGTTAAGATAGTCCAGAAGAGTATGGGGCTTTCCACCTGATTTTATTCCTGGTTCAGGAGAAAATCCTATGGAAGCTATCGACCAAGGAGCTGCTACCACCTCCCAGGTGGGAGATAATGTGGTTATGGAAAGTGGAATACCATATTCTTCACACTCACCTCCCTTGGTCCAACATCCTTCTCGGGGAGATTCCTCGTTCCATTCTCCCATGGAATGATGTGTTGATGATACTGCTCGCTTGGATTTCGGTCCCAATGCTCCATTTTGGGACACCCCTGTAGGTTAGGCCATTGACTCATTTGGAACTCGGTTAAACTCTTCTAAAGATGAAGAGGAATGTAGGCAATACAATGATGCTATTCTCCGTGCACAGGAGATTGACAAGCAAATTGATGACCTTTTAGGCCCAATAGTATTACGGTCCACATCTGTTCCTAGGGGATATCGTTCACTTGCCGAATCTATGAGACCCATTGAACTAATTATAGTTCATCCATTGAAACCTCGCAACCCAAGTCAAGATACCACCCCTACCACCTATCATGTTATCACTATGCCTAATCTTCCTAGGTCTTCTGCACCTGAGATTCAATCTTCAATTCCTGTTTCGTCTACACCTTCTAGTGCCGGGGGGCAACCCCTGGTACGACCTATGTTATCTAACACCGGAATTGTACCCAGTCAAGGGAAAACCTCTAACATAGAATCATCTATAGTTTATGTCCCTCCCACCCATACTAATGTGGTTTATCCACCATCAAGTTTAGGTCAGCCCTTGGGGGCACAACCTGTAATTGTTCAATCTTCTGGAGGTTATGGTTATCAAATACCTGTAGGTAATATTAATCATCCACGCAATCCTACAGGAATTCCATACCCCAGCAATGCTTTTACGCCATGGGGGTAACCCAACTGGTCTTACATGCCATCTCTGGGCGGGTTACCTATACATACTGCGGGAGGTGCCAGAGGACCTCCCTATGGAGGTCCTCCCCCTAGGGGGGCTAATGGTCCTGAAGGATCTACACAATCCTACAGGAATTCCACGCAATCATCCACACAATCCTACAGTAATTCCATACCCCAGCAATGCTTTTACGCCATGGGGGTAACCCAACTGGTCTTACATGCCAGCTTTGTGGGGGGGTACCTATACATACTGCGGGAGGTGCCGGAGGACCTCCCTGTGGAGGTCCTCCCTCTGGGGGGGCTAATGGTCCTGAAGGATCTAGAAACTTTCCTCCTTATGGTCCTGGTGGCTCTAGTGGTCCTGGGGTACCTCATGGATTTCCTCCTTCTAGCCCCGGAGGGTCTGGTAGCCCTCCTCCTAGTGGTTTCGGTGGCTTTGGAGGTTTACCTCCTCCTGGTGGCCCTGGAAGGTCTGGTGGTTTGCCTCCTGGTGGTCCTGGTGGTCCTAGTGGTCCCGGTGGTCCAGGTGGTCCGAGTGGCCCTCAAGGTCCTCCTCTTGGAGGCCCTGGCGGTCCTAGCGGTCCTGATCCCATAAATCAACCCCCTGCGGGCGGATCTTCCGGTAGTTCTTCATCACAACAACTTGTTTATCAATCCACTTATGGTCCTACTAGTAATTATATGCCATATCAATATTACCAGTATGTGCATCTCAACCAACAGTTACCTTTCCTAGCAACTCTGGACTTACCTGATTTGTCCAAGTTGATTAATGACCCCATTCGAAACAGTCCCTCATGGCCACCCATTCCGGTAAAGTTACCATCGGACATTCTAAAATTCGATGGGAAACAAGGAGATGATCCGAAGAACCATGTGATGACATTCCATTTGTGGTGTTCTTCAAACTCCCTCATGGATGACTCCCTTCGGTTACGACTCTTTCAGCAAGCTTTGACCGGTACGGCTGCGAAGTGGTACATTGAACTCCCACAACATTCTTTTGTGGATTTTGGCTCATTGGCAACTATGTTTCTTACACACTTTCAGCTCCCTATTCGTTATGAAATGGGCACTAATATTTTAGCCTCTCTGCGATAGAACACCGTCACCCACATATCTGATCATATTCATGAGTGGAGAAGGAAAAGAAGGCTTATTAAGGCCCCTATTCCATATCGGTTACTAGCTGATTGGTTCACCAAATCCTTGTTGCCTCCTATTGCCCGAGATGTGGCCATGGGCGGTGCCGTCTCTGAAGAGTAGGCTATTGGTCGGGCTTAGTACCTAGACTTGGTTTATTCCCAGTCAGGCACTCTTAATGACCTGATTCCTCAAGCTCCTCACCCCGGCACCGATCTTGCCAAGCCAGCAGCAAAAGTACCTATTGATGGGATTGTTGGTTCAATCCAGTCCCCATCAACGACGAAACCTGGCAAGAAAAATCAAATTTCCACCTCTATGCCTTCGACTCCTAAGGTTTCCACCGAGGTTAATTCCATTCAAAGTACTCAAACCTCGGGTAATAATAAAAAGAAAGGTAGAAATCGAAATAAAAAACCTGGAAACCAGCTGCAGACTCCACGACCAACCAATGGTGATAACGGCAAAGGAAAAAGAAAATAAAAATATCCCTGTCTGCTCTATGAGGGTGACCATTTTTCAAAGGAGTGTCCTCGTCAGGACGAAATATACCAGTTTTTGAAGTCCAATCCTGCACCTGCGGTACTTACGGATCTTTTTCCCTCTCAACAACAGTTGATAGACCACATGTCTAATCAGGGTAATTCTAGTTCGTCAGAGGAAATTCGTATGATGTCCTTAGATACCATCCATCTACAAACTCAAAGTTAGAATTATGATAAACCCATGGATAAAAATGAAGATCATCCATCTTCAGGGAAAGCCCCTTCTACTAGTTCTCCTGATTCCTCGTCTACTGTCCCCTTGTCTATCGAGAAGCCTACTCTCGACATGATTTTGCACCAACCTAAGAGTACTCTTCGGAAGGCAGTATTTAATCCCAATGCCCAATCTACTCAATTTAATAATTTATTTGAAGATCTCGCTCAGGAACCTTGTGCAATGTCTACCCTAGAAGTGCTCCAAAGTTACCCTACACAGTGCAAAAACCTGTTGACTACATTAGGAGCTTTAGACCCAGATAACACCAACTTGATTCATTTCAATGTTGAGAACTATAAGTATAGGTTACCACATAAAATTGCTTTTCAAGTCATTATGAAAGTGGTTGGAAAGAAATTTTTTTCGAACGATCCTAGATGAAGGAGCTTCGACCTCCATTTCATCTCTATCTTGTTGGAAAGCCCTTGGCTCTCCTGAGCTTGTAACATCACCTACGACCCTTAAGGCCTTTGACGAACGGGGTATCCAACCCCATGGTCTCATATCAGCCCTCATGGTCAAGCTGGGGTGCAAAACTGTTTCCATCCAAGTAGAAGTGGTAGATGCCCCTTTAGATTACAATCTCCTTCTAAGACGAAATTGGTTCTATGCTATGACTGCTGTTGCTTCAACAGTATTTCGAACTGTGCAATCACATATGGGGAGAATCGTTACTATTGACTAGCTTGATTTTTGTACACCAGATGTTACTACCTCCATGTCTAATAACATCCCCATGTTAGGCCAGTCCCCTCCTCCTTGCCGGTCGATTGGGGTAGGCGTGTTGAAGGATTCATCCCTTATGAGAGATTTTCCATCCACTCCTCCTAGCACGGATTCCGCGTCAGTCCATATGATCTCCCCATTTGATTGTGAGCCTAAGGGAAAACATGTTGTTGAGTCTACCTCGCTAAGTCCACACGAAGCTATGTATGACGCCATTCAAACATCTTTCGATGATCACACTAATGACCTCCATGTAGTGGCTTCGGATCCTTACCATTTACCGTACTGGTTAGAACCTTCTCTTCCGGTTCTAGAATATCTCTCTGAGACTTTTCCTTTCGATGAGTCCATTATAGAGATCATGAATATGGATGAGCCCATTTGGGAGGATCACCATCATAGATCCATGTTCCTCCCTGTTACCACCTAAGTTGTACTTAGTGGTTTTTATCAAGTGAGCCCGGTGAACCGGACAGGGCTAACTTGTTCAGACTTCAAAAGGACCTTTGGAAGTACTTCTGGGAAGTGCTTGTATCATATCACATTTTCATACCCCATGGGGGAATTGTAATAAATGTTCTAGCATGATAGTGTCTGTAAAAGACTCGGTCTCTTAGACTTCATTTGTCAATCCGATCAGCCCAGGGTGTTTTTTCCCTTGGTTATTATTGGTTGTTGAACAAACGACTGATAATTTCTGAGTTTTTCACTCCATACCTCCAAAGTTGGGGTGGTCGGCTTGGCATTTAGCACTATTGAGGTTATTAGAGTCTATGTGTCAATGTATAAACATGCTAGACATCATTTTTGAGTCATATGAACATGTCTAAGTCCCCCTAGGTGTTTTTAAATTTTTAAATTTTTTAGTTTTTTCAGTGTTTTTTATTAAATTTTAATTTTTCCAAAACTTAGGCTATTTTTTAATAGTTTAATTGGAAAAATTGATTTTGTAATAAAAGTGGGCCAAATAATCAGTTTCATTCATGTAGGTGCTCATTTTCAAGCTAAGAGCACCATGTAAACCCATGAACCCACTGTTTCCTAGTTTTGAGTGATTTTCCATCACTCAGATCAGAAAGCCCCAAAAATCAATTATTGATTATTTTAATTAATAAATTGATGAATAATGGAGCAAATCCAAAATCATAAATCAATGGATTCTCAGCCGATTTGATTGAAATCAGTCAGATCTGAAGCAGATTGACTGGATCTGACAAATCCTTGACTGAAGGAGGTGATCAAATCAGATCCAGAGTTGATCTTGAGCATCCTTTATGGAGAATTTCGCCCTCCCTCTCTCCTCAACACGTTTTTGGCTCATTTGGATGAATTTTGGTGGATGCTTCTGTCAACAGGTTGAGGTGTCAGTCAGATCAGCCCCCCGATTGACAGTTGCACTCAGTGAGACTCAGATCTGGCTCAGCTAGACACAGATCAGGCATTAATGGACTCTCCATCAGCTGATTTCATCTGAGTCCATGAGGATTTGCGCCCCCCTTGGGCTCGATCTCCTATATTTTGTATATATCCAGGCAAAACCTCCTCTCCCAAGCTAGTTAGAGCTGGACTGAAGGGCTTGCCATTATAACTGTGTACTGATTTTAATTTGTTGAAATAAAGAGAATCTTTGGAGGCTCAATTGTGGAGTACCTTTCATGTGTGGATTTCCATTGTCTTGTTGCATTCGAGGTGAAACTGCTATTTTTCCAATTTTTTGCATTTAATTATTGTCTGCCTGAATGGTTTCTGAAATCATAAGGATAGATCATTGTAAGTAAGCTTACTTACTTTCTATTTTCTGCATATGTTTGAATGAGTTAATACATGTATGTTAAATAAGGTTATTTGCATACTGTATCATCCCTTTCTCATATGTATCTTCAGATCTGATAGTTCTGTCTGCAGGAGTTGTGTTGTAGCTTACAGGTTTTCCATGGCTGGAAGATCTATGGTTCAGGTTTGATTCCATTCATTTCCAGTATATATTTCTAAGATCGTGCCCCTCGGTGCTTCTCTACCAAGTTCGCTCTGCAGATCTGCTTCAACAAAAAGCACCTTTCTTCCCCTTTCTCTCCTTTAAAAAATATTAAACTTTCCTCAAACTGGTTACTTTAAAGGATTCTTATTAATCTGATCTATC
This sequence comes from Pseudotsuga menziesii, assembly GCA_001517045.1. NCBI lineage: Eukaryota > Viridiplantae > Streptophyta > Pinopsida > Pinales > Pinaceae > Pseudotsuga > Pseudotsuga menziesii. Next base: position 37,672 of record LPNX010412036.1, on the reverse strand, counting down.
TCATCAAGAAAAAACACACATAGATCTAATTAGCAATATCCCTTCCAATTTCTAGATCTTAGCTTCATTTGGCATATAAAGTTCAATCTCAAGAGATCTAGCCTAAAGTACCTTACTTTCGCAAGTAATTTAGTGAAAATTCATAGCTTGCTGTTAAGGTAGTTTCATTTTCTGTTCAATAAGTTTAATATTCTGCAATATTAGTGCATTTTAATTGGATGCACAAACAGCAAGCCATGATCCCAAGGAAATCTTGCTTTCCTTGGTTCCTTTTTCGTCAGTTTAGCTAGTTTAATTTCATTATTTTTTGAGATAAAGTAGGCTGACCCAAAGGTAATATTAAAGTGCTTTTGGGAATTTTTTATTCTAACATGCTCACTTTCCTTTAGCAGGTATGACAGAGAATAAAGGAAGCTGCTGTCCAAAGTGGCTTTTGGAGCGCTCAAATCCCCCCAGGGGTCTCTCTTTTGTCACAAAATTTGTAAAATTTTTGTATAACTATAAAATATTGGTTTCATCCTGTATAAGGACCAAGAAAGCACTGATTTATCAGTGCTTTGATATTGTAACCACTGTAATAAAATCATTCTTTGAATAGGCTCTTTCGAGCCCATTCCCCATCCCGCCCGGGGGGATTCACGTTGGTGCCATTTTCGTCATTTTCTGCTTATTTATTTTTCACTAGAATTGATTTGATTTGTAGGGTAGTATACTTGATCTTGTTGTTAATTCCATAATACATATCTTACATTTCAAAGTAATCATAATACTTACCCCACAATTTCCCGAGTGACCCGCAAGGGGAAAGAGATTCGTGGTAGGATTAATCAGAAAACCAGATTTGTGTAGTTGTTTTATTTTTCATCTTTTGTTTATAAGCAATTTAAAATTAACCCCTCCTCGATTCCTCGATTGAGATCCACTTGGATCGAAAGAGGTTCTTGGAGGCTTTTTTCTTTTAAACAAGAACACTTAGTTAAAACTTGTTAAAATTTACAAGACTCCAGTGTGTATGCTCCGCACTTGGCTGCGGTTTGTCCGATCAGTCAAGCTATATCAAAAGCACTTGGGTGCCTAGCATAATTAGGACTCAGTCTCCCCAATTGACAAACCATCAGGTGAAAATCCAACACCTCGATCGAACCTCTACGGTGGAAAAATACCCAAAGGAAGCGGTAACTTACTGAAAAGTGACCTCGGGGCGTTGATCTCTGTCACACCCTAATGGGTGCGTTACGAATAATAGCCCTAGAGACTCCATTTCATCCCACATATTCCTTGCGGGTAGCCGTAAAGGTTTTGTTTTGGACATACTCCAAGTACTCTCGAGTATATCTGGAGCCCCCCCTTAGCCTAATTTAATCAATTCATGCTTCAATTTTAACTTAAAACATACCAAGATGCAATCGCAAAACATTCACTCCGAGCACATGCAAGCACATTGATCATTTTGATTTGACTCCATTCTAAGGCACTGGTCATTTTTGCTTTATATATATATATATATATTGTGTATCAGCTTTGTGCTTTCATGTGTTTATCTTTGTATCTTGTCATCTTTAATTGTTTATAGTTAAAATATTCAAACTCCTAAATAACTGATTCAGTTTAACATCACCACACTAAGAAATCATCCTTATTAACTTAATAGGTTCTACCCCCCTTGGCTTCGTTAGGAATTGAGCCTAAACGGAGGAGTCAAGAAAAAGGTGACAGCCTTGATTCGAGACTTGCCCACAAGGACACACCGAATGGCTTGAATATTTCTGCCACGTGACCCAGGTGTGTGAAAGGCGGGAACACTCCCCAATACTAGTTCGGGGAGCCATGATTTTACATCCTTATTTCCTACTGATATTGTCAACGTACCCCAAAGTCCTATATTGTTGCAAGTTACAAATTCTGAAGGAAACCTTTGCAACATTACTCAAACAAACCCGATTGACATATCAGCCAAGCCTGATACTATCGAGCATGTTCATGTTGGGTAGAACTACTTCGTAGATGAATCTAAAGCATATAAGGTAATTTTTAAATAATTCCATGATATTTTTTCCTGGTGCTACGAAGAGATGCCAGGGATTGACCCATCCATCGTGGTCCATGAGATTAAAACCTATCCCTCGGCCAAACCTGTCAGGAAAAAACTTAGGCAAGTCCATCCTCGGAAGGCCATAGCTATAAAAGCTAAAATTGAGAAGCTTCTGAAAGATGGGTTTATTTATCCTATACCCCTAACGGAATGGGTATCAAACGTAGTCCATGTCAATAAAAATAAGGGCACCATTAGAGTCTGTATCGACTTTAGGGATCTGAATAAGGCTTGTCCCAAAGACAACTTTCCTACCCCACACATCTATCAAATTATTGACAACTATGTTGGAAGTGTCATATTTTCATGTATGGATGGATTCTCCTGTTATAATCAGATTGAGATATTACCCTCCGATCAACATAAGATGGCATTAATTTTCCCATGGGGAACCTTTGCATATAAGAAGTTATCGTTTGGCTTGAAAAATGATGGAGCTACGTTCTAGCATATGATGTCCTATGCATTTCGCGATGTCAAACACATTGTTGAACCATACCTTGATGACATCCCTGCGCATTCACAGCGACGGGAGGACCACCCTAGTCATCTTAGAGAGATATTCATGAGATGCCATCATTATAATATACGGCTCAACTTGCATAAATGTGTTTTTTGCGTTGAGACGGGACGTCTGCTAGGTTTTGTAGTATCCAAAGATGGCATCCAGATCGATCCTTTGAAGATTGCCGCTATTCTTGATCTACCAGCCCCAACTAATCTCCTTGAACTCCAAAGTTTGTAGGGGAAGGAAAACTTTCTACGTCGTTTTGTGTGCAATTTTGCAGAGAAAACACATGGTTATATGTGTCTCCTTAAGAAGAACACCCCATTCTTCTAGGATGACCAGGCCCAACATGCCTTTGATAATATTAAGCACACTCTGACTCATTCACCCATGATACACCCCCCTGATTATTCAAAGGAATTTCTCTTGTATATTGCTGCCTTTGCTACTACCATTGCTATGGTTTTAGCGCAGGACAACATCCACGGTCAGGAGCACGTGATTTATTATGCCAGTAAGAATCTTCTGGATTCTGAAACCCATTATTCATGTGTGGAAAAGTTAGCATTGGGCACGGTCATTGCTGTACAAAAGTTTTGTCATTACATTCTGCTCTGCACTACCACCGTATTGGCAGACCAGAACCTGATGTACTACATCCTGAATCGTTAGGTGCTTAGGGGCAAGTACTTCCATTGGATTGTTATCCTTCAGGAGTTTGATTTGGAGTTTTCCAAGGCTACATCAAAGAAATATTTGGTCTTTGCAGAGCTTATGTGTGATCTTCCCTGTGCTTCGATGGAATCTGAGCCCAATGATTCATTTCTAGATGAATTCCTACTCTTTATAAGCACTACTGATCCTTGGTATGGAGATTTTCTTATTTATCTCCAGACACAACGTTTTCAGCCGCACTTATCTCACAATGATCGCCGCCGTATCCGTCACCACGTGAAATACTATCTCATCTTGAATGATACTTTGTATAGACGTGGGATTGACTCTATTCTCCGGTGATGCCTTACTCATGAGGAGGATGAACATGTGTTAAATGATTGCCACTCTAGAGCATGTGGCGGTCATTTATCTAGGATGGCTATAGCCCAAAAACCCTCTGTGCTGGCTATTTCTGGCCTTCTATCTTTAAAGATTCTCATGAGGCTATTAAGAAATGCCCACCTTGTCAACACTTCTATCCTAAAAAGTGCACCCATCCTGCTCTGCTACACCCCATCATTGATGTTGGCCCATTCTCCAAATGGGGGATTGACTTCATGCATTGTAAGCCTACCTCATTCGGGGGGCATGGTTACATCATCGTAGCCATTGACTATTTCACTAAATGGATCGAGGCCATGCCTACATATGCGGAATATGGTAAGACTACTACTCTCTTCTTGTTCAATCATATCATAGCTATATTTGGAGTTCTACAGTCCATCGTTACTGATCACAGAACCCATTTCTGTAATCAGATGATGGAGGAAATGAGTGCCAAGATAGGGTTTTGTCATGAAAACTCTATGCCCTATTATCCACAAGCTAATGGTCAGGTAGAGGCCATTAACAATGTTTTGAAAAATATGCTTCGTTGGATGGTTGGAGACCATAAATCCAACTTGCACCACTTTATTTTCGCTGCTCTTTGGGATTATCGGACTTCTATGAAAACAACTACTGGTTTCATGCCATTTCAGCTTGTCTATGGACTTGAAGCTGTCTTACTGATCCAATGTCAGATTCCATCTTTACAACTTGCCGTCGAACTTCTCCCAAACACTTCCGTAGAGGAAGAAATATTTTTATACTTGAGTAACCTTGACGAGACTCGCAGAGATGCTGCCTTGGCTAATGAGGAACATAAGAAACGCATCAAGGTGCAGTATGATAAATCTATCTAGCCTCATGTCTTTAACGAGGGTGACCTAGTCTTGAATTTCAGACCAGAGATACGACAAACTGGGGAAGGGTAAGTTCAAGTCCATGTGGTACGGACCTTTCATTATTTCTAAGGTGTTAGAGAAAGGAGCTTACGAGCTCGTTGATTATGATGGAATCTATTTGGGGAAACCTCGCAATGGATTGTACCTAAAAAGGTACTATGCCTAGGTTTTATTGGATAGTATCCTGTATATATGTATATTGATTTGTTTTCAGTGTGTTTTTAGTATTTTCAAGATGTTTTTGAGTTTCATGTCCACATCTATTTATATCATGTTTTGGTCATGTAGATGGCTTTCTACGGTTTCACTGATGGTTCTTGCCACCACACCTTGAATCTCACCTCGACTACTCTGGTTCTATATTCCCCAGCTAAAGATTTGGTTGGTTTAAGAGTGGTTTGTATAGGTCCCGCTACTAATAACATTGCCAAGTATGAAGCAGTCATCGGTCTTCTGACTAAAGCTGCCTCCCAGGATGTTCGTGATCTAGTAGTATTGATGGACTCACAACTGATGGTTCGCCATTTGAACCATGTCTACACCATTAGGAACCCAGTACTCCTCCACCTCTTTCGGAGAGTGTGTTTCTTAGAAAGATCATTCGAAACTATTACTTATAGACATATCCCGAGGGAACATAATGTAGTTGCTGACTCATTGGCTAACTACATCCTAGATTGGCATATTTCCCATTCATCATGGTAAATCAAACATGGTCCATTGTAAATAAACATTTAGAGACACGTAAAACTCATAGAAAACACATTTTCCATTTGAAACATATAAACATCGTGTAAAAGTTTGTATATATATACGAAAAAGTTTACAAAAAATAGGTCCCGAGACCTCCTCTGAAGCACGTAGGATTTTAGGAAAAATCATCATACAAAATATTGAAGCTATCAGCTCTTAGTACATATCTCATACACTAGTGGTGCTCGTGATAGCACATCATTGTTCGTGCTACCCTACATAGCAGCCTACTGAATCGACCCGGTACTCCTACTATAGATCTCTGATATCTCATTGGGAGGTCATCAATGTCAACATATGGGATGTCCAAAGTCAACCTATCTAGGTTCTCCTCCAGCTCCCCGGTGATATCATCACCCTGTGGTACAAAGCAAGCTCCTGCTTGCCTATCCAATGGAGATGCTCCTCCAGGTCGCACTGCTCCAACATCTGCATGAGAATATACAGGTCTCGTCACTTAACATAAAAAATATAAAATATAAAAAACATAAAAACATTTCATCCATTTTAGGTTTTCTTGCTTCTCACCAATGTCACCCCACTGTTCGCCAGGTGGGAGTGGTAGGTCAGGATTTGCTATGAAGTCTGTGCCTGCATAAGCATAGTCCTCAACCATGAGGATCTGATCTCAGAGCCATCTAAAGAACATATCACCGAACTTCACCCTTCCCCTACCTACTCCTGTGCGAGCCATGACCTGGACCCACCTCAGCATATGGGGGTCCCATGCTCTCAAACTCCAGAAGGTCACCTGAGGCCTCATCTGTGGAACCTGCTCGAAGAAGAAGCAGGCTAAAATGGAACCAAAGCCAAATTGCTTCAGTTCTCCTTACCAACACTTAGTCAACTGATCCTTGAAGATTGGAAGCATTGCTTCCACCCAGTTGAACACAGTGGGTGCCATGGCCTCTATGGCATACATCATGTGTTCCCTAGAAGCTTGGTGCACACCCTAACTCCTGGCCACCCTCTGCATGGTAAACAGGATGGTCTGTAGAGCCCTATCCGTCACTGCCTTGATGGGGATCTTCTTCCCCGATGTACCTATCCCTGGTGCATAGTGTCGATCTATAAGCTCTCTGGTAGTAATTTCCCTACCACGGGAACCTGTCAGTGAGATGGGGGCACCCCGTCTTGAGAGACCAGTTAGGAAGTAGATATCCTCTACCTCCACTTTAAGTATATGGTCCCCCATCTTGAAGTACTGTTGCTCTAGATTCCACATTTGCAGTATGTGTTCCAGTAACCATTCATGTGACACCATGCTTGGGGTCTAGAATAACTTCAGGATCCCACAGTCCCGTAATGCGGCAATACAACCTGCATTTCTCTCGGCAGCAGCATCCTCATTGTCATGAGTTCTTTCTTTCCATATCACAATGTTTTGAGCAACCTAGGCCTGCCAAAAACAATAATGGTATGCATTGGAATCATCCTTAAATCATTGAAAATCAAAATAATGAAGTTATATTGCCCATACTATTAGTTTAAGTTATCCACGGTCGACCCTTCCTGTGCACCATTGGAGACAGGCTGTGGCACTGCCTATCCACTGTGTTATTGGCACGGTTCTCGGGTGGTACCACGTATCCCGCAAGGGGTAGCCGCGGTGCCCGCATTTTGAGTTTTAGGGCTTTCCATATGGGCCCCAAACCCCACCAAATCTCAAAATAAATGCTATGAAATGAAAGATAAGGGTCTTAGCTGTTACCTACAACTGACGATGAATGGATGGTGGAAACTACCGGTATCAGCTGTGAAAGATCTGACTAAGAAAATGCTCCAAGTTCTCTCTGCTATAGGTAAATAGTGAAATGATTTGATTTTTTACTATTTACTTGACTTATATAGGCATTTTTGGGTCTAACTTACTATAGTTTTAATGTAAAATAATGTTTTAGTCAAAATTTATCTGTCGTAATCCCTAATGCTAGTTTTGAATGCATTTAACACTTACTTCTGAGACTATTGCAGGATAGGAGAACTCTAGTAAAAAGATTTTAAAGTTTGCTTATGGCTTTTTCACACTTTCATAAAATGAAAAAGGTCGATGAGCGTTGTT
>LPNX010412036.1:4796-27736 GCA_001517045.1 Pseudotsuga menziesii | reverse complement strand
ACATGTGATATGATACAACAAGCACTTCCCAGAAGTACTTCCAAAGGTCTTTTTGAAGTCCGAACAAGTTAGCCCTGTCTGGTTCACCAGGCTCACTTGATAAAAACCACTAAGTACAAATTAGGTGGTAACAAGCGTTTATTATGACACTTTGATCATGCTCTTTAAACCTAGTATCAAAGGTCCGATTCCATTTCCGAATCTTTCCAGGATCGTAAAATTTGACATTGTGTAAAGAAACATCATGGAGTCTTATTTTCACATATTTTTTCAGACTCCTTAAACATGAAAAGATCGTCAAGTCCATTTCTGAATCTTTCCAGGCTCGTAAAAAGTGACATTGTGTAAAGAGACCTCATGGAGTCCTCTTTAAGCTCTTTTAAGGCTCCTTAAATACAAAAATATTGTCGAGTACTTGTCTCCTTCATACTCGTAAAAGTATTTGAAGAGTCATCCTTCTGACTATAGGTTATCTCTTTTTCAGTTCGGATAGGACTATTTACAAAAGAGGAGCACTCCAGCAAATCATGACTGGAAGATTTCTCTAAGGTATGATTTTATACTTTTTCGGGCCTTAGAGACTAAATCATACAAAAAAGGACCCTTTGGAGTCTTCTTCCGTATTCATTCAGACTCTCTAAACATGAACAATATCGAGTTTTCAATGGACTCATTAAATTAAACATTGAGAGACCCATTTTGGGAATGAACCCCTCCTCTCTCAGGTTCGTAAAACATATGAATCTGGACTTGTCTTCTGACAAGCTATATCGAGTGTTTGTTACTCTCTTTGAACTCGTAAAACCAAAAAGAGGCACTCATCGATCATGATGGGGAAAATGGGAAGGGAATCATTTTGAAAATAATGGCAGTTGTTTGTCGTTGCCTTTGAACATGGCACTTGTCTGTACATCATGTTAGTCAATTGGGTATTCAGCTGATCTCCATGATGATTCACTTTCATGAGTCATGCCACTCCTTTGATTCTTTCAAAAGAATGCATTTTCTACTGTCGCATTGTGTGTTTATCCCGTTTAGTCATGCTACCAAGTCTTTTGTCATGCCGCTCGATGTTCAAAGGGGATTTGAAGAAGTTTTACCTTTGCAGTCTACATAGTCTTTGTGTCAGTATCTTTGAGTCAGTCATATGGTTACTACATACACATCATTCCAGAACTATGTTCCAAGTTTCGTGTCATCGATGTGGGACTCATCATGGCCCTCCTTCGACGATACTTTTCCCATTGACATCAGCTCATCATCCGGGAAATAGTCTTAGAAACAATGTTTAGTACCTTGAAATCTGTACGCCTTAATGACATATTCTCTCGCTCTCGACATAGGTTCACATCATTGACCTTTGATCAATAGAATTGACTAAGTGTTTGACATCAGGACATCTATTCACACTCAGTAGATTGTACTAGAGTACCTTGGGAATCATTGACATTAATGGTGATCTCCCTCGCACTTGTTAATGGTTCACATCATTGGCCAGTAATCAAGTTGTTTCTACCATGTTCCACTTTAGATCATTGTAATCACATGGATAGAATCATACTTTGTGGAAGACGAGACAAAGACCCTGAGCATTTGTTTAAAAGCGCTCATTGCTTTTCCCTAGGTTACGATGGAGTTTTGTATATCTAGCATGGATCCACATTTGTATGGTTGTGGCTATGCTCAAATTTGCGTGTATATGACATAGATCTACATTGTATGTCTGGTAGCTATGTCCAAATTTGAGTCCTCTATCACATGGATCTACGTTGTATTCTAGTATCCATGCTTGTTTATTCCTCTCATGGATCTGCCTTATATTGGTCTGCAGCCATGACTATGGTTACTTGTGTCTATGAGTCAAAATACTGATGTACTACAGATGCCTACTTGACGACTTGCTCCGATCGAGTCGACATTTTCACCTCATGGAAACAACTTGTTCTATCAAAGCTCTCATTTATCATATCCCTCTAAGACTCATGCTTTGGGGGGCATCCTGTTATACCAGAATCCTATCACCATCATGTTATAAGACATTTGACATACCTACTTTCCCTTAATCCCAACTTCTGGAGTGGAAACCCATACTAAATGTCAATATTTCATACAAATTCCCAGCACCATGCTTAAGTTGTTATACGGGAGCGGTACCTTGTTCGCACCACCTATCCCTTGTTGTCCACAAGTGGTGCCACCACCTATGGTCATTAGTCCATAAGTGTTTCTTACCAGAACCAGTCTGTCATTGAAGGAGAAACACAGTACCCTGGGTAAAAAGGGAAAAAGAGTAGTTTCTCAAGGCTTCTATATGATAAACCTTGAGATATCCCTTATCCCTACCATTGTGGGTCTGTTGAGCTCAAGATCCCCCATCCTAGGATCTTAGAGGCCACCTCACCCACTTATCTCTCAACCTTCCTTATCCATTTATCCTTATAAATACAAGCTTATGGCCATGGTTGAGGGGGATAACTCTTAAGGTATTGTTATGCTGTTGGATTGATCACTTGGTTCATACCATTGGAGAGCTTAGAGAGAGCTAGATTCAGAGTTTATGGGGATGAGAATGCTTGGTTTCATGGAGATGCATGTCAACACTAAGGCTTGGTTGTAAACTTCTTCATATTTCTATATTAATGCAAGTTGATTTCTGTCCCACATATATTGTTGATGTTTTGATTTCACATGTATGTTGTTAGATTTCTTAGTCACGAACATAGATTAGTAGATTATATTCTGGTTTCTTTGATCTGTTTCGTGTTGAGCTGATTGCAGGTACCCAAGGTGACTATCAAAGCATTGCATTCCAGGTATCTACGGCATCTAGAGAGAGTATTCAACCTCTGTCCTCTATTTGTTCTGGATCTGAACCATTCAGACCAATGGAACACCTTGCTATCCGTAGGAGGTGAAATATTCCTGCTAACAGGTAACAACTAAGACCCTTCTCTTTCATTTCATAGCATTTTATTTTGAGATTTGGTGGGGTTTTGGGCTCATATGGAAATCCCTAAAACCTTAAAAGTGGGAACCACAACTACCCCTTGCGGGATACACAATACCACCTAAGAACCGCGCCAATAACACAGTGGACAGGTGGTGACACCTCTTGTCTCCAATGGTGCACAGGCGGTGCCGACCGTGGAGAACTTAAACTAATAGCATGGGAAATATAAATTCATTCCTTTGATTTTTAATGATTAGGGAAGACTTTAATGCATGCCATAATTGTTTTTGGCAGGTCTAGGTTGCTCAAAACATGGTGATAGGGAAAGAAAGAATGCATGACAATGAGGATGCTGCTACTGAGAGAAATGCGGGTTGTATTGCTGCATTATGGGACTGTGGCCTCCTGAAGTTCTTATGGACCCCATGCATGGTGTCACATGAGCGATTACTAGAACACATAATGTGGATGTGGAATCCAGAGCACCAATATTTCAAGGTGGGGGACCATATACTTATGTTGGAAGTAGAAGACATCTAATTCTTGATAGGTCTCTCGAGACGAGCTGCCCCCATCTCACTGATAGGTTCCCATGGAGGGGATGTGACCACCTGAGAGCTTATAGATCGTCACTGTGCACCAGGGATGGGTACATCGGGGAAGAAGATCCCCATCAAACCAGTGATGGATAGGGCCCTACGGACTGTCCTATTTACCATGCAGAGGGTGGCTAGGAGTCAGGGTGTGCACCAGGATTCTAGGGTACACATGTTGTATGCCATAAAGGCCATGGCACCCATAGTGTTCAGCTGGGCGGAAGCAATGCTTCCAATCTTCAAAGATCAGCTGACTAAGTGTCGGTAGGGAGAGCTAAAGTAGTTTGGATTTGGTTCCATTTTAGCTTGCTTCTTCTTCGAGTGGGTTCCATAGATGAGACATCAGGTGGTCTTCTGGAGTATGAGAGCCCGGGACCCCCATATGCTGAGATGGGTGCAGGTCATGGCTCGTATAGGAGAAGGTAGGGGAAGGGTGAATTTTGGTGACCCATTATTTAGATGGCTCCGATATCAGATCCTCATGGTTGAGGATTATGCTTATGCAGGTATGGACTTCATCAGAGATCCTGACCTACCACTCCCACCTGGTGTCCAGTGGGGTGATATCGGTAAGAAGCAAGAAACACTAAAATGGATGAAATGTTTTTATGTTTTAGATTTTTTATGTTAAGTTATGAGACCTGTATATTCTCATGCAGATGTTGGAGTAGCGCGACCTGGAGGAGCTTCTCCATTGGATAGGCGAGCTGGAGCCTTCTTTGTACCACAAGGTGATGATATCACCAGGGAACTGGAGGAAAACTTGGAGAGGTTGACCTTGGATATCCCAGATGTTGACATTGATTACCTCCTGATGAGATATCAAAGATCCACAGTGGGAGTATCGGGTCGATTCAGTAGGCTGCTACGTAGGGTAGCTCGAGCAGTGATGTGCTATCATGAGCATCACTAGTGTCTGAGATATGTACTGAAAGCTGATAGCTTCAGGATTTTGTATGATGATTTTTCCTGAAATCCTACGTGCTTTAGATGAGGTCTTGGGACATATTTTTGTAAACATTTTCGTATATATATATATATATATATATATATATATATGAATACTTTTACTCTGTGTTTATATGTTTCAAATGGAACATGTATTTTCTATGAGTTTTATGTGTCTTTGAATGTTTATTTACAACATACCATGTTTGATTTCAACGTCATGAATGGGAAATATGCCAATCTAGGATGTAATTAGCCAATGAGTCAGCAACTACATTATGTTCCCTAGGGATATGCCTATAAGTAATAGTTTCAAATAATCTTTCTAGCAAGCACACTCTCCATAAGAGGTGGAGGAGCATCGGGTTTCTAATGGCGTAAACATGGTTTAAATGACAAACCACGAGTTGTGAGTCCAAAAAGACTACTAGATCACAAAAATATTGGGAGGAAGCTTTAGTCAGAAGACCAATGACCGCTTCATACTCGATGATGTTATTAGTGGCAAGACCTATGCAAACCGCTCCTGAAATGACCAAATCTTTAGCTAGGGAATAGAGGACCCAAGCAGCCAAGCCGAGATTCAAGGTGTGGCAGCAAGCACAATCAGCAAAGCCATAGAAAACCATATGCATGACCAAAACATGGTATAAATAGATGTGGACACTAAACTCAAAACCATCTTGAAAATACTAAAAGCACACTGCAAGTCAATCAATATACATATATACAAGATACTATCCAAGAAAGACCTAGGCATAGTACCTTTTCAGGTACAACCCATTACGAGGTTTCCCCAAAGGGATTCCATCATAATCAACGAGCTCGTAAGCTCCTTTCTCTAACACCTTAGAAATAACGAAAGGTCCGTACCACATGGACTCAAACTTACCCTTCCCTAGTTTGTCATATCTCTGATCACAAGTCAAGACTAGGTCACCCTCGTTAAAGACACGAGGCTCGATGGACTTATCATACTGCGCCTTGACGCATTTATTATGTGCCTCATTAGCCAAGGCAGCATCTCTCCGAGTCTCGTCAAGGTTACTCAAGTAAAAAAATCTTTCTTCCTCCACAGAAGTGTCTGGGAGAAGTTCGACGGCAAGTTGTAAAGATGGAATTTGAGATTAGATTGGTAAGACAACTTCAAGTCCATAGACAAGCTGAAATGGTGTAAAACTAGTGGCTATTTTCTTAGAAGTTCGATAATCCCAAAGAGTGGAGAAAATAACATGGTGCTAGTTGGATTTATGATCTCCAACCATCCGATGAAGAATAGTTTTTAAAACTTTCATTAATGGCCTCTACTTGACCATTAGCGTGTGGATAATAGGGCGTAGAGTTTTCATGGCAAAAACCTAGCTTGGCACTCATTTCCTCCATCATCTGATTACAGAAATAAGATCCGTCATCAGTAACGATGGACTGCAGAACTCCAAATCTAGCTATGATATGATTGAACAAGAAGAGAGTGGAATTCTTGCCATCTTCTGCATATGTAGGCATGGCCTCAACCCATTTTGTGAAATAATCAACGGCTACAATGATGTAACCATGCCCCCCGGCTAAGGTAGGCTTACAATGCATGAAGCCAATCCCCCATTTGGTGAATGGGCCAACAGAAATGACGTGGTGTAGTGGAGTAGGATGGGTGCGCTTTTTAGGATAAAAGTGTTGACAAGGTGGGAATTTCTTAACAGCCTAGATAGAAGGCTAGAAATAGCTAGCACGAAGGATTTTATGGGCTGTAGCCATCCCAAATAAATGACTGCCACATGCTCCAGAGTGGCAATCATTCAACACATGTTCAGCCTCCTCATGAGTGAGGCATCACCGAAGAATAGAGTTAATCCCACATCTATACAAGGTATCATTCAGGATGAGATAGTAATTCGTGTGTTGACAGATACGGCGGTGATCATTATGGGATAAATGCGGTTGAAAACATTGTGTCTAGAGATAAATAAGAAAATCTCCATACCAAGAATCAGTAGTGCTAATCAGGAATAGGAATTCATCCGGAAATGAATCACTGGGCTCAAATTCCATTGAAGCATAGGGAAGATCACACATAAGCTTTGCAAAGACCAAGGATTGCTTTTATGTAGCCTTAGCAAACTCCAGATTGAAATACCGAAGTATGACAATCCAATGGGAGTACTTTCCCCCAAGTACCTGACGAGTCAGGATGTAGTACATCGGGTTCTGGTCTGCCAATATGGTTGTAGTGTGGAGTAGAATGCAGTGATGAAAATTTTGTACAGCAATGACCGTGGCCAATGCTAACTTATCCACACATGAATAATGAGTTTCAGAATCCATAAGATTCTTACTGGCATAATAAATCACGTGCTCCTGACCGTGGAGATTGTCCCGCGCTAAAACCATGGCGATGGTAGTAGCGAAGGAAACAATATATGAGAGAAAGTCTTTTGAATAATCAGGGGGGTGTATCATGGGTGAATGAGTTAGAGCGTGCTTAAGATTATCAAAGGTGCATTGGGCCTAGTCATCCCAGAAGAATGGAGTGTTCTTCTTGAGGAGACGCATATAGCCGTGATTTTTCTTTGCGAAATTGCACACGAAACGGTGGAGAAAGTTTTCCTTCCCTTGAAAACTTTGGAGTTCAAGGAGATTAGTTGGTGCTGGTAGATCAAGAATAGCGGAAATTTTCAAAGGATCGATCCAAATGCCATCTTTGGATACCACAAAACCTAGCAGATGTCCTGTCTCAACGCAAAAAACACATTTATGCGGATTGAGCCATATATTATAATGAGGGAATCTTAGGAATATCTCTCTAATATGACCAGGGTGGTCCTCCCGTCACTATGAATGAGCAGGGAGGTCGTCAAGGTATGGTTCAACAATATGTTTAATATCGTGAAATGCATAGGACATCGCATGCTGGAACGTGGCCCCAGCATTTTTCAAGCCAAAAGGTAACTTATTATATGCAAAGGTTCCCCATGGGAAAATAAATTCCGTTTTATGCTGATCAGAGTGTAATATCTCAATCTGATTATAGCCAGAGAAGCCATCCATGAATGAAAAGATGACACTTCCACCACAGTCGTCGATAATTTGATCGATGTGCAGGGTAGGAAAGTTGTCCTTGGGACAAGCTTTATTTAAATCCCTAAAGTCAATACAAACTCTAATGGTGCCTTGTTTTTTATTGACAGGGACAATGTTCGATACCCATTCCGTTAGGGGTACAGGATAAATAAACCCAGCTTTGAGAAGTTTCTCAATTTCAACTTTAATAGTTGCGGCCTTCCGAGGATGGACTTCCCTTATTTTTTTCCTGACAGGTTTGGCCATGGGATAGGTTTTAATATTGTGGACCACAATGGATGGGTCAATCCCTGACATCTCTTCATAGGACCAGGAAAAAAAATCATGGAATTCCTTAAAAAGTGCCTTATAGGCTTTAGATTCATCTATGGATCAGTTCTGCCCAACATGAACATGCTCTATAGTATCAATCTTAGCTGATTTGTCAATCGGTTTCATCTGTGTAATGTTGCAAAGGTTTCCTTCAGAATCTGTGTCTTGCAACAATATAGGACTTTGGGGTATGTTGACAATATCAATTGGAAACAAGGATGTAAAATCATGGCTAACCGAACTGGTGTTGGGGAGGAAAATGGATCTATGATGGTGATCCTCCCAAATGGACTCATCCATGCTCATGATCTCCATAATGGACTCATCAAAAGGAAAATTCTTAGAGAGATAGTCTAGAATAGGAAGAGAAGGCTCTAACCAGTACGGTACATGGTAAGGATCCGAAGCCACTAGATGAAGGTCATTAGTGTGATCATCGGAAAAGGTTTGAATGGTGTCATACATAGCTTTGTGTGGAATCAAAGAGGTGCACTCAACAACATGTTTACCCTTAGGCTCACAATCAAATGAGGCAATCATATGGACTGACGCGGTATCCATGATAGGAGGAGTGGATGGAAAAACCCCCATAAGGGATGAATCCTTCAACATGCCTACCCTAATCGACTGGTAAGGAGGAGGGGACTGGCCTAACATGGGGATGTTATTAGCCATGGAGGTAGTAACATCCGACGTACAAAAATCAAGTTGATCGATGGTAACAATTCTCCCTAGATGCAAAAACTGGACTATTCGAAATACTGTTGAGTCAACAGCAGTCATGGCATAGAACCAATTCTATCCTAGAAGGAGATTGTAATCTAAAGGGGCATCTACCAATTCTACTTGAATGGAAATGGTTTTTCCCCCCAGCTCGACTGCTAGGGATGATATGAGACCATGGGGTTGGAAACCCCAGCTGTTAAAGGCCTTGAGGGTCGTAGGTGATGTTATAAGCTTGGGAGAGCCAAGAGCTTTCCAACAAGTCAGAGACAAAACCGAGGTGGAAGCTCCTTCATCTAGTATCATTCGAAAAACTTTCTTTCCAACTACTTTCGTAATGACTTGAAAAGCAAGTTTATGTTGTAACCTAGACTTATAGTTCTCAACATTGAAATGGATCAAGTTGGTATTATCTGGGTCTAAAGTTCCTAACGTTGTTAACAAGTTTTTGCACTATGTAGGGAAACTTTGGAGCACTTCTAGGGTAGACATTGCACAATGTTCTTGAGCTAGATCTTCAACTACATTATAAAACTGAGCAGCTTAGGAATTGGGATTAAATACAACCTTCTGAAGAGTACTCTTAGGTGGGTGCAAAATCATATCGAGAGTAGGCTTCTCGATAGATAAGGGGATGGTAGACAAGGATTTAGGAGAACTAGTAGAGGGATCTTTCCCTGAAGATGGATGATCTTCGTTCTTATCTATGGGTTTGTCATAATTCTGACTTCAAGTTTGCAGATGGATGGTATCTGAGGACATCATATGAATTTCCTCTGATGAACTAGAGTTACCCTGATTAGACATGTGGTCTATCATTTGTTGTTCATATGAATTTCCTTTGACGAACGAAGTACTGCAGGTGCGGGATTGGATTTCAAAAACTGGGATATTTCATCCCAATGAGGACACTCCTTTGAAAAATGGTCACCACCATAGAGCAGACAGGGATATTTTTCCTTCCTTTTCCTTTATCATTATCACTGTTGGTTGGTCGTGGGGTCTCCGGTTGGTTTCCAGGTTTTTTATTTCTATTTTTACCTTTCTTTTTATTATTACCTAAGGTTTGATTAATTTGAATGGAATTGACCTCGATGGAAACCTTGGGAGTCGAAGGAGTAGGGGTGGCAGTTTGGCTTTGCTTGGAAGGTTTCGCTATGGACGGGGACTGGAATGAACCAACAATCCCAACAACAGGTACTTCTACTGGTGGCTTGGAAGGATCGGTGCTAGGGTGAGGAGCTTGAGGGATCAGGTCATAAAGAGTGCCAGACTGTGAATAAACCAAGTCTAGGTACTGAGCCCGAGTAATAGCTTGCTCTTCAGTAACGACACCACTCATAGCCACATCTTGGGCGATAGGAGGAAACAAGGATTTGGTAAACCAATAAACCAATAACCGATCCGGGATAGGGGCCTTAATAAGCCTTCTCTACCGTCTCCACTCATGAATATGATCGGATATGTGGGTGGAGTTGTTTTATCACAGAGAGGTTAAAAGATCAGTACCCATTTCGTAACGAATAAGGAGCTGAAAGTGCGTGAGAAACATGGTTTCCAATGAGCCAAAATCCACAAACGAATGTTGCAGAAATTCAATGTACCACTTCATAGCCGTACCGGTCAAAGTCCGCTGAAAGAGTCATAACCAAATGGAATCATCCATGAGGGAGTTTGAAGAACGCCACAAATGGAATGTCATAACATGGTTCTTCGGATTGTCTCCCTACTTCCCATCAAAATTTAGAATATCCAATGGTAACTTTACCGGAATGGGAGGCCACGAGGGATTATGTCGAATGGGGTCATTAATCAACTTGGACAAGTTAGGTAAGTCCAAAGTTGCTAGGAATTGTGACTTTCGGTTGAGTTGCACATACTGGTAATATTGATATGGCATATAATTACTAGTAGGACCATAAGTTGACTGAAAAATAGGTTGTTGTGACGAAGAACTACCAAAAAAACTGCCCATAGGGGGTTGATTTCTAGGATCAGGACCACTAGGGCCTCCAGGAGGAGGACCACCAGGGCCACCGGGACCACCAGGACCACCGGGACCACTAGGACCACCAGGAGGTGGAATAAAGACTCCATAGCCCAATGGAAGTTTTCAGATAGGTGAATAAAGGACAGAAGGCACTGGTCTACAGGTTCTTGAAGCCTCACAGGGAGGACTTCATCCCGCAGCTGGAGCCAGATGTTAAGTCAGTAATTTTTCCTCCATTTTTGGTTTATTTTCTCCAGTTTGGTTTGTTTTTCAATCTACCTCAGTTAAATTTTTGGTTTTAATTTTCAGTTTTAGTCTCCTTAGAAACTCTATTGATGATTGAATAGGTTTTGAACACAATTTTTTTTAGATTTTATTTGATTTTTGATGGTCTTTTTATGTTTTAAAAGGGGTAAAGAAGGTCTTATGTTCAAAGGTTGAGTCATTAATGTGTTCAGAGACTAGTTAAACCTATTTTCTAAACCTAGCAGCTTACAAAACCTTCGACAAATTGGCAAAAAGTTGCAAAACTGCGAAAATTTGACTTAGCAATTATTCTTGTAGCGCTGGTGGAAATTTTAACAAAGAGTGCACTACAAAAATATCACGCCTCTCTGTTTTTCCGATTTTAATGCAGATTTTTATCATGATTTTTGTCTGGAAGTGACTGATCGTATTTTGTAAGGTATTTTAACACGTGTGACTGCAGTTTAGACACGATTTTAGGCAGTTATCAGTCACGCAGCCAAAGCAGGTTCATCATTGCTAAAAACGTGGAATCAGTTGGACAAGATCAGCAAATCTCGGCTAAAACTGTCAAGTTTCTAGTTCTACATGCATTATTGTAGGAGAGGAGAGTTCGTGGAGAAGAGTCAGAACGCTAAAGAAGTGGATCCTGTTCCTGTGAAGAGAAGACAGCATTTTTAACACCAGCAGAAAATTAGGGCATCTTAATCCTCTTGTTTGCGGTTAAGGAGATGATCTGGAGAGACTTGTATACTTGAGGAGAGACCGTTGCTAGCTTAAAACAGAGCTTTAAGCCACGACAGTTGTGAAATTGGTAGGTGCTTCAATACAAACCCTTATAACTCAAAAATTTGGGTTTTCCTTGCTGCGTGTTTATCTGGAGAAATTGCCTATTTAAGATGATAGAATGGGACATGAAATAAACTTCCCACCACAGAAATAGTTAGCTGAAGCCATTATGAAGTATCTGAAGGAACAGAGCAGCAAAGAGGCCTTGAACTTAAAGCATGCAGCCTGTGAGATTTTAGTCACTGTTTGAACAAAGATAGTATATAATTTGTCCTCCCATACATTCGAAACTCTGGTGATGATGCAAGGTGATTGTAATGAGCTAAATGAATGGAGTTTGTCTCTGACCTAATGCCAGTATAAACCAGAAATTGCAGGAAACAACATGTAGAATATTTATAGATTGGCTGGTTATGCTCATGTTTCACACAGGGGGTGTTTTGTGATTTATTCAAGTGGTTTGAAAAGCTGTTGGAATTGTCATGACTGGTGAAATCACTCACTTAAAAAACAATGATCAAGTGCATGGAGGACAGCTTGGCTTTAATGTACCAGGATTTGATGACATTTTGTGGCTAGGGTGAACATATTGCAAACATTGGTTCTCTTCCATTTTCTCATACAGATAGCCTCCGACTGGTTTGATAAGCATATGATTGAGGTCACTTTTGTAAAAGCTGAAGCAATGGAGAGATTTAGGGTTTGAGGTGAAGCTGTTTTGATGCTGAGATTTAAGTGAAACCTTGATGAAAACAATCATATTCACTGACAGTTTTCCTTTGCATTGAATAGTATGGATATTGAATTGCTGTCTTCAGTGTTTGAATCAGTTTGTAATAAGGATGATCACAGTTTATGTTTGAAAACACATCATACTGTTTCCTAAACCATAAAACAAAGAATTTGAATGGCTGATATTATGAAACAGTTTGATATTGTGCCTGATGGTGCAGTTTGAAAATTAAGCAGAGCCTATTGTTCATATGACAGTTTTCAGTTATGTTTGATCTGATATCACAGTGTATCTATCAGAAACCTAATTGTATGGTTGAGACAAGGGAGAACTTACATTGCAGGCCTATACAGGAGTACATAGCAAATTGAAAAGAGTTCAAATAACAGCAAATCAGTTTTAAAACATTTCTGAAACCTCAAGTCAGACTGTTTCTATCTGCTGAAAGGAGAATATGGGAAAAAGTGGAAAGGTCAACAGGGATGAGCCCACAGACCTAACCTGGGTTCAGAAACTTCCGGATTGTGCAGAACCATTTCAGCAGGCAGGTTGGTTGAAGTTTTTCAAGAAGATTGATGGTTTCAATGCTCAGGTGTCCTGCAAGTTTGCCAAGGGACTTAAAGAAGATATGATCATAATGGATGCTTTGAAATTCAAGCTAACTGTGGAGTTAATAGCAGAAGCTACTGAGATCAGCAATGAGGGAGAGCACTGGTTTAAAAAATCACCTTTTGAGTTTGAACCCCAAAGATACTTATTGCCTAATGTGACTCCTGACTGGAGCAAGGGTATCCTCATTCAAAATTTCAGGAAGGAGTGGATTGAGCCCATAAGGATACTCCAAAGTTATGTGACTTGTGAGGGCAGATACTCATTTGTCTTTAAATACCACTTTAGGTTCCTGCAACACATAGTAGGAGTTTCAAAAATGAACTTGCCCTTCTTTTTCTTAAAAAGCTTGCAGAAGATGTCAAGTAAAATAAAGCCACATGATGATCACACTTCCCAGTCACTTTTTCACCATGGTATCATTAAACTGATCATCACCACAGTGTTGCAGCATGAGGGAAGGAATTGGGAAGGTTATGATAAAAAATCTAGGTCACTCAGTCAAATCTACAAGTAAAGATGAGGTCAAAGCCAAGAAGGTGACAGAGCAGGTAGCAAAACAGGTGAAGGATGACAGTCAGCTCAAAGTGGTTTCAGAGTACCCTAAAGCCAAGTACTCATTGTTTGTAGGTGAAGATGTACAGCCTTGTTTGAAATCACCACCAGTAGCACATTCTGAGCAAGCTAGGACTGTTGATATAGAAGGAGATGCTACTCATGAAGAGGAATTACAAACTAAACCAAGGAGCCCTCTTACCATACTATCTGAAGATGAAGGTTATTTACTGGAAGATGAGCAGCAGATTTTTGAGACAGAGCCAAGTATAGAAGCATGTGGATACTTTACTACCTCAAAGGTAAAATCAGGCAAGTCTAAGAAAAAGAAAAAGAAGAAGGTAGCTTCATACAGAAGGTCATACAAAAGGCCTCAAACCAGACCTACTAACAAGCTGAGATGGAACATGAAAAAGCTACTTAACACCAAACTAGAGTCCAAACAGGAAGCTGTGGTGATTAGTTCTTCCTCTAGTGAAAAAACAGAAATGGTTGAAAAGAGCAGTAAAGGTAAGGGAAAGAGAACTCTCAAGCCTTCCTCCTCTTCCAAACCTGCAGAGACAAAGCCTAGGTCTGAATTAGTTGAAATAATTGCTGAAATTAAAGATAGACTTACCAAGCAGCAAGAAGAAGATACAGCAAAGGCAGATGCTTTTGGAGATCATAAATTGGATGAAGAGGATCAGGATATTCTCAGGCAAGCAGGATATTTAGTAGAATCAGTTGTTCATGATGATTTTTCAGATCTTTTAATGCAGGAGGACAATATATCAGAGATCCCAAATTTTGATGAAGAGAATGTACAGGAAAGTATCCAGAGATACAGGAAACACATGAAGCACCTGCAAGAAACGAATGATGGATTATTCAAAGTTAATAAAGGGCTGGTAGAGAAGTTGTAGGATATGCATAAGCATTTTTTGGAGCTGCCAGAAGTTTCTAAAGAAGTCCTTAGAAGGAAAAGGGTTGCTGACAGGTACTGTGCAAAGCTGGAGAAGACTGTTGATCACTTGCAATAGGAAAATGAAGACTTGCAGAAAAGGTTAATTGACATGGAGAAAAAGGACAAAAGAGCTAAGAAAAGAATTCGAATCCTAGATGGAATATCTCTCCTTGTAGAGGCATCAAAGAAGATCTAAATCAGTTATTAGTTAGTGGTCATTTTTTATAAACATTTTTGTTAAGAATTTGCTATTTTTAGCAAACCATGTAATTTTGTAAAAAGTTACTTTTTACTTGACTTAGCTTAGAGATTCGATGGAGGCAGTTAGGAGGAGAAACCTAACTGATTTTGAGATGATGTCTATTTAGAAGAATGAGCAAGTCATTATGAGGGTTCTGCTTTTGGAGCATCAGGAGGTCTGCTAGCTGCTTGTACTATCAGATTTGTTTAGTGAACTGGTACTGTACTCTTATATACATTTACTGATGAAACTATGAATATATGACTCTTTCCCCTTTATTTGGTCTGTGTTGGATTTGTTGTGAGCTTGTTTAGCTTCTTAATTGATAATTTCAGTGCTGGTTAATGGGTATTTACTGGTATTGCTTGTCCATTATGTGTGAATCTCAATACAGAATTTTTGTTGGATCTTTGTGATATATATGCATTTTTATCAGTTATATGTGTATGATTTAGTTGTTGCTTATTTTCTGAATGTATTCCCTGCATGTTCTTGAAGCTTACAACCAAAAACATATAAACAAAACCCTAAACCCTAGTTTGAATTGAGTTTTTTCTCTTGAGATTGTGTTGGCTTGTTACCCTAGCCTTAGTAACAATTTCTGACACAAACATCTTTGGCACCGTTGCCAAGGACGAAGCTGAAGCAAATCTTCCCTAGGATACTTATCATTTTCCTGGTTTAAGAGGTGAACTTAAACCAGCATCTGTTGAAGGCTATTTTCACCAAATTTGGACACACTGGCTTTTAGAAGTATTGGTACCAGGAGCATACTTACATCTCCCTTGCTACGGGGTGTGACAGACCCTGAAAAGATTATAAAAACAGCAAGAAAGCTCAGCAGGTCCCAATCTTTTCCAGCTGCTTGTGATCCTCACCAGTTGGGTGATTCATTAGACCCAGCTGAAAACTCACCTTGGTTAAAACCTATCATTCTTGAAAATAATTTTCAAGATTTTACCAATCCAGAAAAATTTTTGAAAGCTAAAACCACTTCTCCTGGAAAAATCCCACTCTTTCAGCTGAAAACAGGAAAGAATCCTTTCCAAGCAAGTACTAGTCAAGTTTCTTCCTCTTCAAAACCTCAACCTAAACCTCAGTCCACAATGGCAGCCCAAAATCCACCCATGGATATGATGGACAGAATGATAGCTGCTAGGTATGCACCACTAGCATTACCCCAGCCTTTGCATGCCTTGCCTACTCATGATTATCAGAAATATATCCCCCGATTCAATGGACAAGGTGAAAAACTGCAGAAGAACATTGGGAAGCCTTCCTGAGTTATGCAGACAATCAGAACATTGAAATTAAAGATGTATGGATGAGAACTTTTGTGCAGAGCTTAGATGGGGATGTGAGAAAATGGTTCAGGGAGTTGCCTACCAACTCCATTACAATCATTGAAGAACTTAGTGACCTTTTTCCTGAGGCAGTGGGGAGACACCAAGGACCACACTTATTATATTACTAAATTTGCTGCACTCAGAAGAAAGAAAGATGAGACTATGGCTGATTTCTCAAAAAGATTTAACAAGATGTATAGTAGGATTCCAGTAGAGATCAAACCTACTGAAACATTAGCCAAACTGACTTATGCAAATGCATTTGACCATGAATTTTCATTATTACTCAGAGAAAGAAGAGCTGTCTCTCTGC
This sequence comes from Pseudotsuga menziesii, assembly GCA_001517045.1. Taxonomy (NCBI): domain Eukaryota; kingdom Viridiplantae; phylum Streptophyta; class Pinopsida; order Pinales; family Pinaceae; genus Pseudotsuga; species Pseudotsuga menziesii. The sequence goes on along the minus strand of LPNX010412036.1, from coordinate 11,364 downwards.
TGAACATGCAAGATGCAACATTGGAGGTGGAGTCAAACTTATTGGCTTCAAATAAACTTAAAAAAGAAACACCTCAACAGTTATATGAAAGAAAAGGAAAGAAGAAGGCTGTTTCAACAAGTGCTGCACCTCAGTCTGCTGAAGCCAAAATAGATGAAATGGATAAACTTGTGAAGGTTCTCACTGCCAATCTGAACAAACTAGAACTGGAAAATAATTCTGCCAAGCCCGCTCCAGAGGCTCAGAGGAATCCGAATAATCAAAATCAATTCAGGAGGCAGTTTTCTCCTAGATTCATGCCAAGGGAGCGAAGAAATAATGACATTCAGCAGGAAAGGAGGGAGGATGAAGAGCAGAGAGTGCCCCCACCTTTTCAAAATAATGTAGCTGATGAAGAGGAGGTTGATGAACAGCTCCTCTTTGAGGAAACTGAAACTGACCAAGACATGAATCACTTTGGAGATGGTTTATCCATAGGTTTTGTAACAGAAGAAGATTTTTTGAATTCTGAATTTTATGATGCTGATTTGTATGAAGTTGAAGATGATTTAGAGTTTGAAAAAACTGCTGTAAATGCTGCTGCTAATCAGAGTGGAACTAAAAAGACCATTAATCTCAGATCTGGTCCGAAACAAGTAGTCCAAGCTCCCAAAAAGAAAACTGTTGTACCTGCTGCAAATGTTCCAGCTGCAAATGTACTTGATAAACAAGTTGTTGGTCCTGTCACAGAGAAGAAACAGCCTGCAGAAAAGTCCAAGAAGAATGCTGAAATTGAAGAGGTAAACATGCCAGCTCAGAATTTCAATTTGGAAATTGAATTAGGAAAATTGAAAATTCCTGTCCCATTGACTGAACTTATAAAGAATCCATCTTATAAACAAACAGTCTTAAAAGTTATGAATTCTGCTAGTAGTTAGCCTGCTGCTAGTGGTCAGCCTGTTTCAGATACTGTCAATTTGCAAGAAGAAAGCCCAAAAATATTTATTGGTTCTGCCCTAGCTGAGAAAACAGAAAATGAAGCTGGTGCTTCTCCTCCCTTCTATGTTACCTTAACTATTCATGACCAGATGATCCACAATTGCCTATTAGACTCCGGAGCATCCCATAACTTAATGCCCAAAGCTGTGATGGAAGCCCTTGGCCTCAGTATTACCAAGCCTTACCATGACTTATATGCCTTTGAATCCCGAGCTGTCAAGTGTCTAGGGGTAATTAAAGACATGGTTGTTAACCTTACTCAGCTGCCCATGAAGAGTGTCATAATGGATGTTGTTGTAGCAGACATCACACCCAATTTTGGTATGCTTCTTTCAAGATCTTGGGCAAAGAAGGTAGGAGGAACCTTACAGATGGATCTCTCATATGCCACCATTCCTGTTTTTGGTGGAGAAAATAGGAGACTTTACAGAGAACTACAGTTTGCCTACATTGTCACAGATGATAAAAACCCCACTAATCATCCATTGTACTCTGTTGACAAAGATCTAGGTAATTGTATGTTGAATTTCAGTGATGAAGATGATTCTGTTGGCCTTTTACAAGTTGAAAAAGAAAAACCAGTAAAACATTGCAGAGAAGAAGAAGATCAGCTGTGTGAATTGTATTTTGATGGATCCTCATGCAAAGAGGGTGCTGGAGCTGGGGTCTTACTTATTTCTCCTGGAGGTGAAACAGTAAAACTCATGTATAAGCTGGAGTTTGTTACCACTAACAACACTGCTGAGTACGAAGCTCTGATATTAGGAATGAAAGCTGCTAAAGACTTAGGCATTCAGCAAATCACTGCATATGGCGACTCCGAGTTGGTTGTTCGACAGGTGAAGAACAACTATCAAGTAAAGAAGGATTTGTTGAAGGTCTATAGGAATGAGGTATGGGATATGCTTGACAATTATTTCATAGCATTCAATATCACTCATATTCCAAGAAATCACAATGAGACTGTAGATTCTTTGGCTTTGGCTGCTTCATATTTTAAAATTCCTAAAACTACTCAGCTAAGGTATCCTATAGAAGTAAGGTATAGACCATGTGTTCCTGACAATGTGAAACACTGGAGGGTTTTCGAAGATGATATTGAAATTAAGAAATTTCTTGAGCTTACAGATGAGTTTTCCAATGCTCAAATTGATCAGGATGAAGGAGAAGAACAGGATGATCAGTCTGCTGAAAGTGAGTCTGCTGAAAATGTTTTTGCTGAAGCTGAGTTTCCGGAAGGTAAGATTGCAGGTCATAAGATCATTGAGTTGAAGAGTAATTTTATCCCTAAAGGTTTAATGCCTTTAGAAAGAATTTTTACCAAGGATGACACCCCTTCAAAGCCAGTGGTTCAATCCTCAGAAGACAATGTAGTGGACTGCAATATTGGTACTGCAGAAAACCCAAGAATGGTAAAAATTTCTAAATCTCTGTCAGCTGAACAAAGGAGCAGATATATTAATCTTTTGAAAGAATATGTGGATGTATTTGCATGGTCCTATGAAGAATTAAAAACCTATGACACAAAAATTATTCAGCATAAGGTTCCCTTGAAACCCAATGTCAAGCCTTTCCGACAGAAATTGAGAAGGATAAATCCAGCCTTATTCCCTATGATTGAAAAAGAGATTAAAAAGTTACTGGATGCCAAGATAATAGTGCCTCTCAGGTAATCTTCCTGGGTTGCAAATCTTGTACCTGTCAGGAAAAATAATGGCGAGATTAGACTGTGTGTTGATTTCAGGAATCTTAACAGATCTTCATTGAAAGACAATTATCGTTTGCCAAAGATTGAACAGGTATTATAGCAAGTTGTGGGGGCACAAAGGATTTCCATGGTGGATGGGTTTTCAGGGTACAATCAGGTTGCCATGCACCCTGATGACAGAGAAAAAACAGCTTTTACTACCCCCTAGGGAACCTTCATGTACGATAAGATGCCCTTTGTTCTGATGAATGCTAGAGCAACTTTTCAGAGGGCAATGGACATTGCATTTGTAGGTGAGAAAGATAAGTTTGTTGTCATTTATTTAGATGACATTACTGTGTTCTCACAGTCTGATGATGAGCACTTAAAACATTTGAGGCAAACTTTTCAGAAATGCAGAAAATTTGGATTGTCTTTAAACCCCAAGAAATCTCATTTTGCTGTTCAAGAGGGCAGACTGTTGGGTCATTTAGTGTCTACTGATGGCATTAGAATTGACCCTGAGAGAGTCAAAGCAATACTAAAGATCAGTTTTCCCAAGAGTAAAAAAGATGTGCAATCATTTATTGGCAAGATAAATTTTCTGCGGTGGTTCATTCCTAATTTTGCTGAGACCATTAAACAAATTACAGCAATGTTAAAGAAGGACCAAGAGGTTAAATGGACTGTTGAAGCAAAGGCAGCTTTTGAAAAAATAAAGGTGGCTCTGACTGAAGCACCTGTTCTGGTAAGTCCTGATTTTTCCAAGGAGTTCCTTACTTTTTCTTTTGCTTCAGCAGATACAATTGCAGCTGTCCTCCTTCAGAAAAACAAGGAAGGATTAGAGCAGCCATTGCCTTTTTCGGTAAGACACTAAGGGATTCTGAATTGAAGTACAACATTTTGGAAAAACAAGCCTATGCCCTGGTGAAAGCTCTGAAATTTTTTAGAATTTATATTCTTCATTCAAAGGTGATTTCATTTGTTCCAAATGCAGCAGTGAAAGATGTTCTGACATAGCCTGGCAGTGAAGGAAAGAGGGGAAAGTGGATTGCCAAGATCATGGAATATGAGGTGGAAATCAGACCTACAAAGCTGGTCAAAGGACAGGGATTGGCCAAACTGTTGGCTGACTCAAACTGTCAAGCACTAGGATTACATGTTATGGCAGAAGAATCAGCACCTGAAGATAAGCAAGCAATGCTGGAGAAAGAAAGAATCATGGACTCATATTCATCTTCAGATTGGTATGCTGATATTGTTTATTTCCTATTATTTTTGCAATGCCCAGAACACTTAGATAGGAAGGCTGCTAGGTCTTTGAAATTGAAAGCTACTAAATATTGTTTGCTGGAAGATCAATTGTTCTGGAAAGACCCCTTTATTTGGTCTGTGTTGGCTTTGTTGTGAGCTTGTTTAGCTTCTTAATTGATAATTTCAGTGCTGGTTAATGGGTATTTACTGGTATTGCTTGTCCATTATGTGTGAATCTCAATACAGACTTTTTGTTGGATCTTTGTGATATATATGCATCTTTATCAGTTATATGTGTATGATTTAGTTGTTGCTTATTTGCTGAATGTATTCCCTGCATGTTCTTGAAGCTTACAACCAAAAGCATATAAACAAAACCCTAAACCCTAGTTTGAATTGAGTTTTTTCTCTTGAGATTGTGTTGGCTTGTTACCCTAGTCTTAGTAACAATTTCTGACACAAACAGGTATGAAATTTCAACATAAGGCATTCCTGTAGGATTGGGTGGATGATTACCTACAGGTATTTGATAACCATAACCTCTAGAAGTTTGAACTATTATAGGTTGTGCCCCTAAGGGCTTACCTAAACTAGATGGGGGATTAACCACATTAGTATGGGTGGGAGGGACATAAACTGTAGATGGTTCTATGTTAGAGGTCTGCCCTTGACTAGGTATAATTTCAGTGCCAGATAACGTAGGTCATGTTGGGGGTTTCCCCCCAGTACTAGAAGGTACTAACGAAATAGGAATTGAAGGTTGGGCCCCAGGTGCAGAAGACCTAGGATGATTAGGAACAGACATAACATGAAAGGTGATAGGGGTGGTAATTTGACCTAGGTTGTGGGGTGTTGTTGGACGATCTATAATCAGTTCAATGGGTCTCATACAATCGAAAAGTGAACGATATCCCATAGGAACAGATGTGGAGCGTGATGGTGTCGAGCCTAATAGGTAATCTATTTGCTTGTCAATATCCTGTTGTTGGGGCACGCACTTTAAAGGTCCCTAATTTTGGTAACTCCGCGGTTTTTGTGGAAGTTTGTAAGCGGAGTTGCAACTCAAAATAGTCTTAGGGGTGTCGGGGGTGAGTAAAAACCTTCTTTTTGTAATAAACCCATGGTTTAAGTCCAGGGTTTAGGGTTCGGGGTGCCCATGGTTTAAGCCCATGGTTTTGTAATAAGTGCACTATAAATAAGCACTCTTGTAAATAAGTCAGTTTAGGCTTTTGATGTAAGATGAATTAATGCGAAGCTAAGGCTTGTTTGTAAGAAACGTTAAGTCCCAGCTGTGTGCGTGGACGACCTCTGCAGCTGTGTGCGCAGAGGGTTTTTGGGTTATTAAGAAGATCTGTAGCTGTGTGCACAGAGGCCTGCAGCTGTGTGCGCGGCTTTGAGGACTTGAAGGGATCTGCAGCTGAGTGCACAGATCAGAACTGTGGTTTTTTTGTAAAGAGTTGAATAAAACATAGTTCTGTGGATGTAACCCCTAAACTAGGGGTGAACCACATTATATCTTGTGTTGTGGTTCTGTTGTGTTGCTGTTATGTTCTTTTATGCATTAATAAATATATAACTGATAAGTAAGATCACTGTAAAATAGTAACTTCGCTGTGAATTCCCAGTAAAGGGTTAAGCAAGGCACTGTTTGTTATCTAACCGCGAAGCTAGATAAGTGAATATCAAAGCGTTGTATTTTACGATTATCATTTGTTAGAAGCTAAAGGTACAGTAATATCCCTCTTCTGCTTGCAGAAACCTGGTTCTGCGGCACCCCATAGCTGTTTCGGGTGAGACTGCAACCTGTTCACAGGTTGTTGCCGAAAGGGTCAACACTGTGGGTCTTTGTTGGTGAGAAGTTAATGGTATAACCCGGGTCTGCCCTATAGCCCAACAAATTGGTTCCGTTGCCGGTTGAACTCAGTATCCGCTTAAGAGGGGTTTACGTCGTACCTCGAGGGCTATGTTTTGGAGACCCTTAGTGCAAGAAATCAGTGATTGGATTGAAGAGACTTATCTGAACTTTGCTGAACAAGAGAAAAAAGATCCACGTCGTAGTTCAAATGACTTTTTACAAAGGTACGTTTTTTCTGATGTTTATGAAATTTTCTTTGGTAGTATCCACATAGAATTGCACCAGTGGTTATCCAAGTTAACAGAGAGAAGGACGAACTTCCAAGAAGGTCAGTTTCCTACTTGGACCCCTGCAAGAATTAATATATTGAAAAGGGTCAACAACGAGATATCCCGCGCTATTGATTTCTGGACAACACGAATCCTTGAAGCATTTGTGACGGAGTTCACCATTGACACAAGTACATCCTTCAATGAAGCCGAACGACAGTTCTTCAAAGGACCGAGGGGTAAGTACTTGAATTCATTTAGTTTGAGAATTAAAATGCTATTGGCTGAAAAAGGTATATTGCTCATTGAATCAGACTGTTAGATTTAGTATTACTAACCTATGTTTGCAAGTGAAAGTACCTTCGACGACCAAAGTGGAAAAAGGTACAAGAGAAATTTTGAGTCCTATACCTTAGGTCAGAATACCAAGTCTAACCCCATAAGTCTAGCAGCCTCAGAGCCCGAAGAAAACCCTTATGTTGGAAACCCTCCGGTAACCCCGCAGCGAAGACCTATTATCCCTGA